>JARFTM010000098.1:0-123025 GCA_030278935.1 Trichoderma polysporum | reverse complement strand
TTGGCGGAAATTTTTTCTTTATTTTTTTTTTTTTTTTTTTTTTTTTTTTTTTCTTAACTCAAAATTTCTTGAGTATTGATGAACTTTTTTCGATTTCGACTCCTTTCGGTCTTACGAATTGCATACAGGAGGATATACACATTAAGGGGGAATGCTTTGGAGAGTTGTTCAGAAAAAAGGAAAACATGGAAAAAATCCTTTCGAGAACCCCAAGCAAAATAAGAACATAATCTACAAAACACAACAAAAACAATAGGATAACATGGGCAGATTTTTTGGTCTGTTCCCAAAGAGAGGCTTCTTGTTCGAGATTAACGGATCACTCAAAGCGTTTTTCTCTTTTGATAACGCGAGACTTTTGGAGAGGGAGTTTTTTATAACTTTTGGTGGAGGTTGGATGAAGGGCACAATAGAGGAGGATCCGTCCGTAGGTCTATCTGTAGTTGTTAGACTAAGCGGTGTGAAATACGAACAAGTTGCAAATTCATTTTTTTCCATCGAAAGCTGATTATCTTGTGCATGTGTGATTTCTTATTTTTGTTTTGTTTTGATGTGATCTTATTGGCTATCACATGCATGCATATGTGCTGTTTTTGTTTATTTTGGGGGTTTGTTTACGATATAGATAGCTCCCCGTCGTATGTTTACGGCTGTGGAGTGGCATCATTGTACATGTATAGCCCGAGCAGCGATATGATTCGCTGAAGGGCGCGAATCAGACGATTGCCTAAAAAGGATCGATCACCAGGGGCGCAGTGATGATCTTAGAGGGTTGATAGTCTGTTTTTTTGTTATGGTGGGTGGGTTGCATTGGAGACGGGTTGGTGAGAGTGTGAGTGTGAGTGGGGGAGGTGAGGCTCGGTGAGATATGGGACTTGTCGTGTAGTTAGGTGAGAGTGAGGACTTGTTTGAGCTTGATGTGCTCTGAGGGATAACTCTCGTATATTGAATATAAAACATAAAATGTGTATTGGGGTGAATTGCTGATAGGATATGCGATTGAATTTAACTTCTAACTACTGCTGGGCATTCTTTGGACATGGCATGAATAAATTAATGGTACGCCTCGTATACTACGAAGAGTCGATTTTACGTTATAACATTCATGTGTAAGTAAGGTTTTTGATTAATTTGATTAACAATTTAGTGATTTACAGGCTACATTCATTAATATCCTCACATTCTACAGCTTCGACCTCGCTCTCACATCAACCGGTGCCCACCAGGGATATCCCGGCGGAGCATCATTATCTATGGTGCCCTTAAACTCGGGCTTCCTTTTCTGCAAAAAGCTCTCGATTCCTTCCTTCGCGTCAGCGCTCCTAACGAGCGAGTAGAACAATTTGCTCTCCAGAAGATGGGCTTCCTCTGGAGACGCCGGCGTCCGGTAGATCTGGTTCTTCATGACGGTGGCTGACACAAGGCTGACGTTGCTCGCAATCTCACCCGCAATCTTGAGCGCCGTGGGGAGCACCTGGTCCGCCTCGACAACCTCACTGAAGAGGCCGTCGAAGAGCTTGTGGCCAGGGGAATAGACACCGCCCGTGGTGGCCAGGTGCAGCGCCTTGGAGGTGCCGATGAGGCGCGGCAGGAAGAAGCTGCTGCAGGCCTCGAGGCAGAAGCCCCTCTGGCCGAAGACGAAGCCCACCTTGGCGTCCTTGCTCGCGACGCGGATGTTGGCGGCGAGCGTCATGGTGATGCCGACGCCCACCGCGGAGCCGTTGAGGGCCACGACGACGGGCTTGCTGCAGCGGTAGAGCGCGAGGCTGACCTGGCCGCCCTCGTCGCGGTGCTCGTCGGCCGAGGGGCTGGACTCGCCCTGGGCGTTGAAGTCCATGCCGGCGCAGAAGATCTTGTTCTTGGGGTCCGAGGAGGTCAGGACTATGGCCCGCACGCGCGGGTCCGAGGAGAGCAGGGCGAAGGCGGCGATGAGGGACCGGGCCATTTCCTGGGTGAAGGCATTGTGGGCTGCGGGACGGTGGAGCTTGATGACGATGACGGGAGTGACGGCGGAGGAGGAGGCTGGGTGGTGGGAGAATTGGAGGGTTGGGAGGGTGAAGGTGTTGTAGCTGGAGGGTAGATCGGGAGCCATTGCGGGGGCGAATCTGTTTGGTCCGGTGGTTGTTTGTAGATGATTGCTTGCCCTTTGTGGTGTTGGTGTTGTTTGAGATGAGATGAAATGAGAGTCGTGTGTGGATTGCTTAGTGGTACACCGAGATGAGTCCCGGATGTCTGGGGTAGAATGACAAATTTCGCAAATTGAAGTTGATTTCAGTTTTTTTTTAAGATTATTTAAGACTTTGCGGTGAAACAAAGTTTGAATACGGCGAGATGCTGATGAGCTCCGTAATACTACTTGGGATTGAATATGTGATTACAGTTCATGTTTAAGACGCTGAGCCGTGAACCTCGGTTCCCCACAAATGGCTGCCGAGCTTAGCAGCTTAGGTGTACAGTATGTCTGAGGTACATGGAGCTTGTACTCTATCCTTAGTAACAGCGCGTTCTACTATTCCATAAAAAATAGTCGATTTAAAATAAAATTATGGTTACATCAGAGTATTGGCTAGCTATACCACTAAACGAGATTTAAAGGACTGAGAAATGCTCCTAGCAGCGAAACTGTCAGAATTCACAATCTTGCTGTTGTATCAGGTTTTGCCTTGTGAAGCAGGAAGATGGGCTAGCATAATAACACGGGGAATGTGGAGCAATATCCCATAAGATTGACACTAATACTCCGTATTGGTGTACATAATATCAAATAGCGCACTGTATATGACTAAGCAACAATGAAACCTTGATCTTGAAGATGAGCTTAGCGTGAGAGTCGTTTACATCTATCAATAAAATAGATGTCAATGTGAGCGTTTAGGCTGACCGCACCTTTTACCCACGAGCCTACTCGCTAGTCTATCGTTGCATGAGATCACCAAGGCGCCTTTCATGTAAATGCCATACAGCACGCGCTCTGCATGAAGCGTTGTCCTTTTGATCCGCATCTCACCTCTTGACAACCTTCATCATGACTTGGCCAGCCGGCGATGCCGTAAACCCAAAAGTCTGAATAGCGTGCACGCCCAACTTCGTATCCAAGTCGGTAAACAGAAACCTCGGTTCGTCGACGGGGTCGTGATCCTGGAGCTCAAAGTCGAAGCAGCGCGCGACCAGGACGAGCATGATCTTCATCTCGTCCATGGCCAGTGGCTGGCCGATACAAGACCGCAGGCCTCTCTCGAATGGTCGGTATGCGTTGCGGGGAAAGCTAGGCTCCGCGGACAAGAAGCGCTCTGGCTTGAATGCTTTTGGCTCGTCGAAATACTTGGGGTCATAGTGCATTGTCTGTTGGGAAATGGTGACGAGGTGACCCTTTATGGGGTAAGACCGCCCCTTGTATTCCATGGTCGTCCTAATTCTCTTTGTCAATCGGGGAAACTAGCAGGTGTAGCAAGAGGAAAGATATCGCCTACATATGAGATGGTGGCGTACGAACACTGAAGCCCGCGTTGAACATCCTCAGCGTCTCGTTGATGACCGCCGTAGTATATACCAGATTCTTGATGAGCCCGGGCTGCTCCTGGAGCATCTGAACAGTCTTGTTATGGTCCTTGTCAAAGATACGGTCGTGTTCTTCACGTAGTTTCTGGAGCGTATCTGGAAATGCGCTGAGAAGCATCAATATGTACTGGATTCAAGGATTAGATTCATCTCTGTCCAGAAGGAGAAGAAACAAATGGAATGGGGGCTATAAGTACGCTTGACATATCCGCCGTGGTGCCGTGTCCAGCGGCCAATAAACCATTCACACTATCAAAATATATTAGCGAAATCTTACACAGGCACGGTACTGGCCGTTGAGAAGGTAGCCCCCGTACTTCTCTAGCATTAGCCTCATAAGATTGCTTCCCAAGGAACGCCCACTCTGAACCTCTGACAGCATCATCCTATCCAACAGGTGAGTCGCACTAGTCTTGGTTGGGGCAACATCCTGCTGCTGAAGGGCAGCGAATCGAGCCTTTATTCTCGGTTCGACGGCTGTTTCTACACGTCTCCATAAACGGTTTTCCTCTTTGCCTAGTCGCCACTTCGTAAAAGGGTTTTCTGTAGCATTGATCGCAGTTTTGACGTTAATCGCGGCTTTGACGTCTTCGTGGGTCTGTTCGCCTAGCGTCTCGCCCAAGAGAACCTTCACCATCACCTGGAATGTATAGAGGCCTAGCTCGCCGCGTACATCGGCAGCCTTGCCAGACCTGGCTATATCCCAGAGACGATGACGAAGAGCTACAGCCTGCTCGATAATCGAAGCGTGGTATCTTTTGATGGCAGTGGGGGTAAGCCCGGGTGTGAGAGTTTGATGCAGATGCTTCCAGAGAGCCCCGTTCGTCGCCTCAATGAACCCAGTTCCAATATTACCTTTGAAAAAGCTGGTGACCACTTCGGGCATCTCAAAGGTGTTTTCGGTTGTTGGTATGGCACAAGCGTCGGGAGCCGTACAGAAAACGAACTGTGGGCCAAGCGGCCAGAGGTCGATGTAGAAGACGTCGGGGAGATCGTATTCCAACTTGAGCTGCGAGACGGCCGACTGCATGTGAGTTCCAGGCGCAAACTTCCTCACAGCCTCGCCAAAGACTTTTAGATGGCCCCAAAACATCGAATGTGGCGGGCATGGCTAAACGGACTGGTCAAATTGGAGATTCTTCCAGGAGGCAGTTGCCGGCACAAATTGGCGGGGCTAAACACGCCGGCCGGCGAGTAGAATTCATACCAGATTGCGATACTTTAAACGGTGGACTACGAGTCGCACTGGGAAGTAGACCACCGCACCCACTAAGCCCGCGACCAGGAGCCACAGCCCGTTGGATTTGTCTATTGAAGCCATTATATAGCTGCAGTGAGTTCAATCCGGTCGGCTGGAACGTAGGAATTCAGGAATATACATGCAGGAATATACAAATAGGAATGAATATACGAATAGGAGCAAAAACAAACGGCGTTTGTGCCGCACTTATACGCCGAGCTAAGAATTCCTTCCATAAGATTTTGGGGTGTGCTGCCGCCGCTAGTTTCTTACGATTAGGATTCATATAACCTACTAAAGACATAGTTTAACCAACTACGAAGCGTCTTTAAAATGTATTCACCGTCTATCAAGCTCCAAACTTGCAGCTTCACTCACTCACTGCAAAGAGGTATAAGTAGATGATAGAGCTGCTGTCAGATGGAGCCCCTGGCATTCTACACGGTACCTACGACACGTGGAATGTGGAGCGAGGTGATACCCCAGAACAGTGCACGTCATACGTAATATCCAAATGGCGCACTGTAGATGACTAAACAAGCTCGAGCCGGCAAAACCCAAGCTAGCTCGAATGGCAATATCCTAGATCTTTCTCCACCCAAACACAGCCATGCGTCAGGCAACATAACATCCTCGTTGAATCATGGGCTATGATTGGGATAGCCATAAAGAAATATGCTATCGGCTGTATATCCGTGAGGGCTGGTCCCTCGAGCGCATCATGATATTCTTGAAAAGCGAGTTTGGCTTCACACCGAGGTAAGATGAACCATGGCGTGGTGACGAATCCTTTGGTGGCCTACGGCGTCTCTTCCATCATCTTCCATCATGAAAGTAGATGCTTGCGATGTGTGCAACGCCGTGGCATAGAACAGTAAAATCCCCACACGATGAGGAGAAGATTAAAGATTCCGCGTTGTTAAACATTTGATAGCCCAACTCTTCTCAGGGCTAATACATGGAAACGCGATGCGAAGTGTAGCCAAGACGACGGAACTGACATGATGACACAGTAGACGTGCCTTCCAGATCCAATTCAGGCGTTGGGACTTCCCACTCAAGGCAAAGAGTCGCTGCCAAGATGACCGGCTGCTAGGTCGGGTCAAGGAGCTGTGGGAGAAGAACTTCACACAGGGCGAGATGATGCGAGTGCTTGAAGAGGATGGCTTTGACGTGGCCCCGCATGAAGTGATGAAGCTGCGTGTAAAGAATAGATGGCTTATGCGAGGGCCCAACCAAGAAAAGCCGAAGACTGCTGATGCTGCTGTTGACCCAAACGATGAATTTGAATTGTTGGAAAACTTGGAGTCTTCTGCTCTGCTGGATGTGGATGCCGCAATATCTCTGCGACACGAGGGAGAAGGGGAAGGGGAAGGCGAGGATGCAAATGAGGGAATGCCACTGCCTAATTCACAACAATCTCTTTCCGTGCTGCCACCTGAACTTGGACAACATGAAGGTGGTGATACAAACACCGTCGCCCCTGCAGAGAACCATAATGACACGAATAAGAAGAAACGAAATCGGTTCAAGAAGGACGCTTCTGGAGCCATCGTACGGTTTCCTTCTGAAATGACAATCGACGATGCTCGACGCAAGTTGGGTCTAGATCAACCTACCTACCGTTTGCTCCGCGTTGAGTTTCAGAAAATCTGTACGACCTTGGATGTTAGCAAAAAATCTGCCGGGTCTGAAAAATGGGAAGCTGCCAAGACTCGTCTTCTACACGAACTACCTGAACTGTACCACAAGCTGTGGACGCCCGAGGATGAATTGGAGATAAAACAGGCCGCCTTGGACGCTATCTGTAGAGATACTGCGAAAAGAATGCGCCTTATGGATTCCAGGATGAGCCAAGCGGAAGTCAAGAATGCATTAGGGATAAATCCGCAACAAGCCAGAGATATACGAGTCATCTTCAACGGAGTGCTGATACAAGCTGGGTTTGCCAACAAGCCCGATTCCACGCCCACCCCTCAGCAGTGGGATAATTTGAGAAGATTATGGGGCAACCGTTCGGATGTCATCAAGAAGATTCTAGACGACATAGACAGCAATCCAAGTGACCATCTGAAGGCCAGGGCTTTAGACGTGTTATCACGAGACACTTTGAAAAGATTACGCGACAACCGTGCTAGCAGGGACTCGAAAAGACAGCAGCAGCTTGAACAAGCTGGACAGGTTGGATCAGCCACAAGCCAGTCTACGACCGATGACATGGGTACGAATCACGACGATACAAATCTACTAATCGATTCTCAGCCATCCGCTGATCAGATAGACCTTGGAGATGGCTTATCAACGAGCACACTTGATGATGTGTCTGAAGCTTCATATACTCCTCAAACTATGTTGAGTCCCGCTAGTGGCGCCATAACCCCCTATTTACCTTTGTCTCTACAGCCCTCGGGCGTAGTTGGGGTTTCTTTAGACGCTCCAAATGGCGCTTTACGACCACGCCCACAGCCTCCCCCCATTCCTTCTCAACGAATTTTCAACCCCACGGTGGCCTCCAACGTGCATTTAGATTCGACGGTTGGACAATCGTTGCTACTTGCGGCAAATACAGACACGAATTTCCTGAATGAGCCATACGTAACTCAACCATATGGTCCTACGCAATCGTCTGCGCAGATGTTTCACCACGGCCCTCCCATATCGGCGGTATATGCCGTCTACTTCCGAATGCATCCATCATCAACCTTTATAACTGGCGAGCCGCTGTGGATAGCTACCATGAGTTCGAAATCGGTCCAAGAGCTCCGGCAGGTTGCATCGGACAAATTGCCAGGAGTAACTTGTTTGAGGATCGAAGGCATTGTGAAGGATCGCAACGGCAGCGAGTTACCTCTGGTAATTGAGAACGATGAGCAGCTCGCTGCGTATTTCTCCTATGTCCTAGGAGAGACCCCGACCTTCAATGTTCAACTGGTATGGAAAACAGGCGATGCTAACCGTTTCTAACCCACCTACCTGACTCAGTGGCGTCATGGGAACATCGTTTCGAGATTGGACCCGAGGCCTTTTGCAATACCTCTGCAATAGGGCATTCGAAGTCTATGTTTTTCGAAAAATGATTTTTGTATAAACATTCCTTTGATGCATATTTAAACCAGCATCAAAATTGATGACAGAGGATACGAAATTATGAATTAAATCCTCATACTCAAATGCTGATTACGTTTTATCAGATTTGATCGATTGAGCGTGTATTTTTAGAGCAAAGAGAGACCGAGAGTTCGCTACATAGAGCTCCGTAATTAGGATAATGCACGCCGACTCATCGCGAGTAGCGGCTTTAGCAATGATGACGCCCCTAGTGAAGTTGCAAGTGAATATAGACAGTAGATGTTCGTTCATCGGATGGCATGGTCTCGGCTAGGTTATCAGAAATTCTGTTTATGGGTACACTTTAATGAGAAACCGACGAAATTCACACAAAAGAATACTAATCCACGGATCTTCTTGCTCTCAAAAACCGGTAATTCATGAGAAAATGCAAGCGATTGGGCAAGACGCCTCTTACACGAACGCCGATCCTGCTGCTAAGCTTAAGCAGATGAGTTAAGAACTCTTTCGTGGACGAGTTGCCCAAGTAGGCAATCGGAGTTGAAACGGGGGCCGTGAAATACCGAAACTACCGAGCGGCCGCTATATTTCTTAGCACTGATTGATATCTTTGACCCGCCCCCACTATCGCAAAAGCCAAGCTTCGCATTTCGCAATCGCAAAATTTCAATGCAACGAGCCAAGCACGCCCACGCAGCTTTGAGCGTCTGATTGCATGCTGCGGCCGGCTTAGACACATTTCACGGATCCAAGGCATTGAAAAACGCGACCAATGCTCAAGTGCGGTTCGGCAGCGCATCCCTTGCGCCGGGGAGCAGCTCTCCGGAGCTTGGCTGCGGTGGCTCGTCCGAGAACAGCTCCGGCATTGCGACACTATGCAACGGAGATTGAGCCGGAGAGGCCGAAGCCTCCTAGGCAAGGCAATGAGCATAAGCTGGGGAGGACGTTTCAGGGCCAGGTGATGGGGAGTATTGGAGCGCGACTGAGGAGGGAGAGGGAGCAGCGAGAGCATTATGAGAAGTGGAGAGACATGAACGATCCTTCAAGGAACTGGATGATCACTTTTCGTGAGTTGCCTTGAGAATGCTGGTATTTGGGTGTGACGCTGACGTTTGTGTCTCTTCAGTCTTCTTATCGAGCGTTGGCATTGCCTACTGGCTTGGTACCTACTGGCCACGAGAACCCGAGCCGGACTCGACATTGCCGCTATCAAAGACGAGACCGCCGTCGCATAATGTCAAGTTGGAGAACATGCAATCGGCGTGGGCAGACTTTGTGAAGATTGTCGGCAAGGACAATGTGAGCACTGACGAAATCCAACTGAGCGCACATATCACGTCGGATTGGTCGACACATCCTGCGGGCCCGGAAGATCGTCCGTTCTGCGTGGTGTACCCCGGCTCGACGGAGGAAGTCTCGGAAATCATGAAGATTTGCCACAAGAGGAGGATTCCGGTCACTGCATTTAGCGGAGGGACTAGTTTGGAAGGACATTTTACGCCAACGAGGAAGGGTATTTCTGTCGATTTTGGCCGGATGAACAAGGTTCTTGCTTTGCACCAGGACGATCTGGATGTGGTTGTTCAACCGGCTGTTGGCTGGGAGGAGCTGAATAGCGAGCTTGCAGAGAAGGGCCTGTTCTTCCCCCCGGATCCCGGCCCAGGAGCCATGATTGGAGGCATGGTTGGAACTGGATGCAGCGGGACGAATTCTTACCGATATGGAACTATGCGGGAGTGGGTTCTTAGTTTGACAGTCGTCATGGCGGATGGCACCATCATCAAGACCAGGCAGCGCCCTCGCAAGAGCTCTGCTGGTTATGACCTGACGAAGCTCTTCATTGGTTCTGAGGGCACTCTTGGCCTTGTGACGGAAGCTACGCTCAAGCTGACAGTTAAACCAGAATACACGAGCGTTGCCGTCTGCTCGTTCCCTACGATTCACCACGCAGCCACCTGTGTGAGCGAAGTCGTAGGGAAGGGCATCCCCGTTGCAGCAGTGGAGATTCTGGACGACAACCAAATGAAGTGCATCAACATATCCAAGACAATCTCGCGCACATGGAACGAAGCCCCCACCTTGTTCTTCAAGTTTGCCGGAACGCCCAACAGCGTCAAGGAGCAGATCGCTCAGGTCAAGGCTCTCGCCTCGCAGGCCGGCAGCAAGACATTTGAGTTTGCCAGAAACGAAATCGAGCGCGAAGAACTATGGAGTGCGAGAAAGGACGCGCTCTGGGGTACCATGGCCGTGGCGAAGGAGGGCGACAGAGTGTGGACTGGGGATGTGGCTGTTCCGATGAGCAAGCTGCCGCAGTTGATTGAGGAGACGAAGGAAGATGTTCAGAAGAGCGGGCTGTTTTCAACGATTGTTGGGCATGTTGGAGATGGAAACTTTCACAGTAAGGACTGACTTCGCATTGTCTTCTTATGGAATGACTGGAAACGATTGCTAACTGTAGAAAATTTAGCCATTCTTTTGTACAACGAGGCTCAGCGAAAGAAGGCTGAGGCAGTTGTCTCACGGATGGTCAAGCGGGCGATTGAGCTTGAGGGTACCGTCTCGGTAAGTCAAAGGCCTGTTCCCCCTTTTGTGTTTAGCTTGACTTAAAAGTACTGACTGATTTGTTCAAAAGGGAGAGCATGGCGTTGGCCTAGTCAAGAGAGACTACCTCCCTCATGAACTTGGTGAATCAACGGTGGATGCAATGCGCCAGGTAAGTTTTCATGAGCAATTCCGTTATGTATAGCCGGATTTTCAATTAACAGAGCGATCCAGATCAAAAAAGCATTCGATCCTTTGTGCTTGTTGAATTGCGACAAGGTTGTCCGCGTGCAGAAGCCAAAGAGCGGCGAGGTTAAGGAGTGGTGAGGCCTGTTTAACTAGCTCGACCAAGTTACGAGTCTGATGAGTTTGTTATGAAGAGGGCCTTTTTATGTAATACTGTACTATATATTGTGTGTGTTTTTGAAAACATCGACCTCATAGGATGATAGTAGTAGTAGTACATTTACCAACACGAGCTGTCTGCTCTGTATTACTACTGTACGGAGTACTAGCATTAGATCTAAACAAAGTCTAGATTCAATCGCCGAGGCAGGCCAAGCTCTGCTTATCTAATCTCGCCCAGGGCAGGCGCCCCACGTCATGCCGTCATTGGGGGAATCACACGCTTGCTGGTCCCTGCGCCAACTCCAAGCTCGTGACACTGCCTGCTGCTAGATGGTCTCCAATAAGCGACATTCCAGTCTCGGTCACTTTCATAACTCTTTGCGTAAACACTTTATTCCGGAATCCTCCCTTTATCGAGAAATGCCTCTGTGATATCGTCAACCCTGAAAGTTCGCAGAAGACAAACGCCTTATACCCAAGCATCGCCCCGCTGTCCATTTATACGCAGTGTTGTCACTGCTTTTCGCAACCCCGCCGACCCCTGGGTCTGTCGCGTCTTCATCCCATTCTCTCCATGTCGCTCTTTACCGCACAGCTTCATCCCGGGAGGGCCCTTGGGTTTTTCAGTAAGTAGAATTTCGATTGCTCAGGTCCAGAGCTCAGTTCATGTCTAACCCACCACGTCTGCTAGCCCTCGGCGCGTCCGTCCACGATGTCCTGACCCGGGTCAAGGCAGAGCCGCAAGCGTTTCCAAAACTTGAGGTCCTCTACTCCCGAGACCAGCCCGTCACCGAACAAGTATGCGTCGTGCTACCGCAGAACGGCATCAGACTACGATTCGATGGTCCTGAGCAGCGCCTTCGATTGATCGAAGTGGTCGATTTTACAAAGAGTCACATCACCTTTAAGGACCGGGATCTGGTACGGCCGGCTGGCGCGACCGCTCCAGAAGTGCCTGGAGAGTCATCGGCAGGACCTACCTTTAGACACATCTACCATCGACTGCTAGGGCCAACATATGCGGGCGAGTTTATTCCTCCGACGGGATCTCAGGGCAACGGAACGTACGTGCTGTCATACCCCGGCGTGGCTTTCAACTTCTCTGTGCCCACCTCGGTATACTCTGCGGATAAAGATGTCGTCTCACTACTTTCTGCTTCATCGTCCCAAATTGCGACTTCCATGGCAATCTTTAGTGGGAATTCCTGGGCAGAAGTACGGCCGACGCTTTGGACAGAGGTGCTACCTAGCGTCAAGCTGACTTCCACGTTACCTCGAGGAAAAGACGTTTACCCTGACGAGGTATCCTTAATCCGGTTACATGGTGGAGGTAAAATACAGCTATTTCGAAAATGGACCACCAGTTCATTTTGGATCATTCTCGGCGAGACTACGCCGCAGGATCTCGTGGCGGAACTCGGACCGCCGAATGCGATATACCGCAAGAATGATCAGAAAATGGTCATCCACAAGATGCGAGCTGCTAGTAATACACATGGCCGCCCTAGTATGAAGGATCTAGGTCGGCCGGACGAGTCAACGGACACAGATCAGTCGTCGATGCATACCGGCTCTGATGAATCTGATAATGAAGCCGCAGTCGAGGATGAAGGGGGAAGCAGCGCGTCAGGAGAGTGTTTCTACAATTATTTCTACTTTGGCTTTGACATACTCATGTCCACGCCTGTGCCCCCTTCAAGTCTACCGCCCGGTGAAACCCAGGTGCCTGACGATATTGGAAATGGAATTAAAGCCCATGCTCCTGATCGGCTGGTCGCGACGAAACTGGTGCTCCATGGCAACATCCCCGGCTCCTACGAGTTCAACCGCCACCGTCGATGTCGATGGGAGATTAGTTACCTAGATGATTTGACTAATGATGGTGGTCCCGTCAATTCTGAGATGGAATTCAAGACGATTGAAAATCTCATGAGCAGGAAATGGGAGGGCACCTACCCTACAGACAAAACCCAGCCACGACAAGGGGGTATGGTCCTAAACCGCGGTTGGGGTGATAGCCCTGGCAGTAGCTGCGAGTTTCTCGGCGGATGGGAGGAGAGCGGGGCGAGAAGACCAGAAGCGAATGGGGATTCTACGACTACGCTATATGGCTTTCCAGGGATGGTGTTTGAAGTTTTGAGAAATGATTATGTCAATACGTTGACGGTGTTTTGATGTTTGGATTTTTGCTAGGGGGAGGTAGCGGATGTTTTAAATGGAGAAGGGGCTTTTTGCATACATTTCTACGAGAGCGACATTTTGTAATTTTCGAGGCTGTTTTTATTACTTGGGATACTACTCTTTGGAGTGTTTGGGTTGGGATATCATACAGATTACGTATGCGTAAACAGACTTGAAACTAGGCTACTTTCCCTTTTTATACGGATAGTTTTATAACTTGGATGTAAATATGTACTCTTATTTCATTAAGTAGAGATGATGGATTTAGACAGTTTTGTAGTATGAATGTGTCAATTATCTTACCCAAGGAGCGAAGTCTGAATCACGAACTATGCGTCTCTAGGGTAGAAATTGCGGTTTGGCGAAGTCAGAATGTGGCGAAACGTCTACAGTTGCTCTTTTACAGTATGGTCAATCAAGTTGATCTTGCAGAAAGATGTATGTTGACAATTTTCATGTAATAAACAGGGCAAAAAGGGCGGAGTTTAGATCTAGATCTCCGAATGGCGCCAAGGCTTTAGGTCCACAGCTCTCGGTATTGTAGCATTTTCTGATTACGTGGTGGATTACGCTTCAGCTGTATTACTGGATAAGGTACGGAGTATATACCGTACAAAGATACGAAGTACGGGGATTATTTTACTCTTAGAATGTAACATGAATATGCATATTGTGACCGAGGACACCCCATTGCAAGCCTATCTAACGCATTAGGAAGCTGAATATTATGATCATTACGTACGCTACTACCCATCTTAATTCCTAACTCATCACTAGGTTACTTGAGAAGATCCTATGTATAACGCTCCATTAATAGAAAAAAGGATCTTTTATTCAGATTACACTAATTATCTAGTCCTTGTCGAAATTTGATTATCTGCATCGGCCACAGCTCGGAACTCCGAACCGTTAATGAGTCCCCAGTGAGTCCCCTTGAGAGGATCTTTCTCCATGTAAATCCAGCCCGCACTTCGGGCTCGGTTAATGACCGATACGTTATTCTGAATTTATGCGGCTTTTCCAGCATGTATGCTGTCCGTAGAGTGCTATCTACCCAGCTCGCTTCTGGTGGTATCCTAGCTCATGCCAGATCTCAGTGATTTGACGGTATCCGGTATCTATGTAGTATCCGATTGATCTGCTAGCTTATTCACTGCTCTCGCTTGTTACAGCGGATTTCGACGTCTTATCATCTAATATGTCATCAAGTTTCCCTTCGAGACGAGCTTTGTTTTGATCTTGCTTGTTCGTTATGCTCAAGCCAGCTTCCATTTCAATCAATTGCAATCCCTCATCAAGAGGGACACCGATATCTTGATTGTTCGCTGCATGTCGAGCTGCTGTATTGGCACGGATATTACCTTCGACTTTTGAGTGGCCAGGGACCCAGCGTAGCTCAAGCTGAACTCCAATGCAGCGAAGATACTGGGACCTTGTGATGATCTTGCAGATGATAGGATCTCCGCACAATCGGGCACCTGTGGCAGCGCTATTCTTCCGAAGCTTGTTAATTTGCGCTAAAGCACACGTACTGTCTGAAAAAATCGTCACTTTGTAGTTTGGAGCCATTCTTCCAGGGCCTATACTATTTCGACGTCTCATGAGTATCACCTCCGCCGTAGCGAGTGTCAACCCTTCTGCAATTCCAGATAGTTCGGCCCGGGTTATGCTTTGCCCGCTGGGTAAGATAAAGTATCTCTCTTGCCAGTTTTTATCGTTTTTGGAAGACTTATATACGACAGCGGCGCCGCGATGATGGACCAAATCGCTTTTAGGAACAGATGATCCAGATTTACCCGTTGGCTTCGTAATCCTAGAGCCATCTGCAAATAATACTAGGTGTTGATGGTTAGAATTAGAATTGGAAATCTCAATAGCGGTATCAATAGCGTCGCTTCTCGACTTTATGATAATGTCACCGCAAAATTGGCGTTCTGGCGTGGCATCCAACAGGGCCTTTTCTCTACGACAGTTGGCCTTTTCATTAGCCTTTCTGAGTGCTATCTGGCATGCGACCTCGCGGAATATTGCCCCTTCTTTTATTTGCAGCTTGTCAGAGGGGTTTTGGCTTGATTCAACTTTGTCCTTTACTGATGGGCTCTTCGCTTGAGCTCTGAATATTGGAGACGAAGATAGATGACGGAAGCCATTTCGAGAGCCAATGGAGAAGCGGAGACTATGTCTCTTTATGCCGGCGCCTTTATTAGATTATCGTTTTATTATCTTCGGCTACATGAATCTTACCGTAAATATGTTGATCAAGTACCTTTCCATAGCTTCTTTGCCGGCTACGAATTCTTCATCCTATTGATGGCAACGGCCGAGGTTCTCTGGTGCAGAGGATATACCAAGCAATAAAATAGCTAGTCGCAAACTGCTTCTCTGCTCTCTCTCTCTCTCTCAAATGTTGGCTACATCTTAGTTAGTACACCCTTTGCGCTGCTAAGCCAGAGATTCCATCATTGCCTACCTGGTAGGTATATCTTGGTGGAGTAGGTAGTAATTGGTGCTAATGTTTTTCGGGAGAGAAAAGTGGCGATAACGAGCTAAGAATGTAGTCAAAAGAAGAACACTAATTAATTGGAACCGTTAAGTGGAAAAAAAAAAAGGCAAATACGCCGTATTCACGTATTCACGTATTCAACAATAGTCGATCGAGTAAAGCATAGTAAACCATGTCAGTGAATAGTGACTCAGGGGACAAGGATGTGGGGTGTCTGCCTCATTCACTGGGCTCCTAATAGGGAGGACTTTGTATTTCGTACTCCTTATTCTTTGACTTTAATATCAGAATTATTGTTAGTCAGCGAATTGCTGGTGGAAAAGGGCGTTGCGGGCAAGGGTTGGGGCTTGCGCCTTCCGCGCTGCAAGCTGCAAGCCACCTCCGAAGATTTTCCTGGCTACTGGATAGACTTGGGCAATTATTCCGAATGCCCTCGTTGGCCTGCCGCTAGAAGCATCAAATCGCATTGTGCAACGCATGAAAACAACTTTGGGTGCTTTAAACCGCGACTGTTCTCCCTCTTACGGCGTAGTGCGTGCTCCGTACATATAGTACAAAGGTACTTCTTACGCACACCTAGATTGCCGCGCGGGGCAGCTTTTTAGTGGGCTCCAAGAAGTCTTGACCGATCTCTCTTTGTTAAGGGGCCGCCGCCTGGAGCTGGAATGAATGAGAGCGAGGGCGAGGTGAGCCAACATTCGATTCGATACAGGTAATACGAAATATAACGTTGGGCAAACATGGAAGCATCAGGTCACCTGATGTGAGACAGACGCTTACGCGAGACTGGCTGTTTTTCTTCTTCTCTTTTTCCTTCTGTTGTCTCTGCTGTGCTTAAACCATCCTCTGAGTTTCGACGTGCTGATACGAATTCTGCAGTTATGACTTATTATTACCTACCCATTGCTGCCCCATCCTTAGCACCGAGTATCACGTTCTACCGCCATAGGGCGCGAGGTAGTCTATTTTAACTCGCTTCGCTGTTCGGATTTGTACAAACACCGGCCCTTGTCTTGGAGAAACGCTGCGCACTAGCCAGAAAGAAGAGGCCTGGCATCGGCTAATAACAAAGGGGACATGGAACAGCGCCAAATTATTGCTGAATCCAGCACCAGATGTTACGAAGTTTTACAAGTACTGGCCTATCCCGTCAGCCCAACGCTGGCACCCGCTCTCGGCCGATGCCATGCAGGGCCGGTATGAGATGGCCTGCCCCCACTTATGGAGCCTTGGAGAAAAAAGTTCAATATCGGGCTGAGTGGTGCGAACTCCAAGCCGGAAGGCGTTTTTTTTGCGGTGAGAAACGGGGGTCACCCTTCCTTAGGGAGGTGAAGTGGAAATGTCGAAAAGGCGGGACTTAGACGTTGCCGATGCCAGCGCGGCGATAAACGGGTTCAAAGTTTGACGGCGATAAACGGGTTCAAAGTTTGACGGCGACACATGGGTTCAAAGTTCGCATCATGCTGCCTCGTGTCTCGAAGGAGCGCGCAAGATGGTCACGAACAAGAGTCAAGATCCGCATCATGCAAGCCCGCTATGCATTTCCCACCAGTCCAGGGCCTAATAGCTGCACTTGCGCCGTGCCGGTTTCCGGGAATCGGGCCAAGCCCACGCCGAACTCACGCGGCGCCCACCTTTCGTACATACGAAGTACGCACAATTCGTCGCTTTAGTGGGCCGGCCGACGAGTCTTGGTATTTCTTTTTGGCTTTCCCTCGATTACAAACAGAAATGCACAACGCATTTTGAGGTTCCTTTTTTCTCATATTCTGCCGGGGAGAGGAGGCGATCTGTGGCTCCCATGCGCTGCTACCTTCCTATATAATAATCACATCTCCTTCAGCTTATCTTCTTTCCCTTTTTCTTTTTCTTCTCATCCGCTCTCGATTTTCATCCTTTGTCTTGTTACAAACGTTGACAATACACGGTTCCTCAACTGCTTTCGAACCAGAGACGGGTTAGGAGGAAAAACCGAAATAAATCGCCACGAGGTCTCGCCACGCGAAGGCTCCACCAAAAAGTCTCAGCCGTCGAATTCTAACTTATCCATTGTGTGTTTCACAACCGGTCGACGCCTCATTATGGCTGCCGATCAAGCCACAACGCCTGATGGGCGAATCAGCTCAGACGACACAGTTAATCCTGCGCGTAGCACCGATGGTGAGATCAAGGCCATCGAAGCTGGTGTTGGTATCAACAAAGAGCTGGGAGAGAGCAACGTTGGCGTCTCGTCAGTAGAAAATGATGATGAAGCATCTGCATCTGCTTCAACAACAACGCCAGCCGCCGGAGGACCCCCGACGCAACAGCCGCCATCAGACGAGCCAGAGGCCAGCCGAACTCAGCTCGAGACCTTCCTGATCATCTTCGCCCTATGTCTGGCGCTGTTCTTGGCCGCTCTCGACATTACTATTATTACCACTGCCATCCCGACCATCTCCAATCACTTTAATTCCAGTGCTGGTTACATCTGGATCGGAAGCGCCTATATGCTCGGCAACGCTACATTCGTGCCTACCTGGGGCAAGATTTCCGACATCTTCGGTCGCAAGCCTACTATCATCGCTGCCGTTTCTACCTTCTGGGTAGGCTCGCTGATATGCGCTGTCAGCAACAGCATGGGCATGCTCATTGCTGGCCGTGCTATCCAGGGTGTTGGCGGTGGCGGCGCCATCGTTCTGCCCAACATCTGCATCTCTGATCTCTTCTCCATGCGCAAGCGAGGTATGTATTTTGGTATCTTCGGCATGATTTGGGCTCTGGCTTCGTCCATCGGACCTATCCTTGGTGGTGTCTTTACTAGCAAGGCCTCTTGGCGTTGGTGCTTCTACATCAATCTGCCTTTGAGTGGTATTGGGATAATCATCCTTATCTTCATTCTCAAGTTGCACAACCCGCGCACGCCAATCAAACAAGGACTTGCAGCCATTGATTGGACTGGTAACCTCCTTATCATTGGCGGTACGCTTATGCTACTCTTTGGGCTCGAGTTTGGCGGTGTTCAGTTTCCTTGGGGCTCCGCTGCTGTCATCTGCCTCATCGTCTTCGGCTTTGTAACGATTGCCCTCTTTGGCATCTATGAGAACCGAGTGGCCAAATATCCCGTCATGCCTACTCGGCTTTTCCGTGATGGGACTAGCATTGCCTCTTATGCCCTATCTATTTTGCACGCCATGACCTTCATATCTGGCAGCTACTGGCTTCCCCTTTACTTCCAGGCCGTTCTGGGCGCCTCCTCTCTTCTCTCCGGTGTCTACATCCTGCCTTACGCCGTAGCTCTATCCTTAACATCGGCCGGAACCGGCATCTTCATTAAGAAGACAGGCAACTACAAGATCCCCATCATGACTGGACTCAGCGTTATGACTCTGGGGTTCGGTCTCCTGATTGATCTAGGTGCCCAGGCGAATTGGGCCAAGATCATCATCTTCGAGATCATTGCCGGCATGGGCGCTGGTCCTCTCTTCCAGGCTCCTCTCATTGCCCTGCAGACCAACGTTGAACCTCGCGATATTGGAGCCGCTACTGCTAGCTTCCAATTTCTCCGTCAGCTCGGAACGTCTACTTCTATTGTTATTGGAGGCGTCATATTTGACAACGAGATGCAAAAGCAGCAAGCATATCTGGTGCGCGAGCTCGGACCCGAGCTGGCTAGTAAGCTCTCCGGTTCCGAGGCTGCGTCAAGTGTGTTTTTGGTCGCCAGCCTCAAGGGCCATCAGCGAGAGGTTGCCCAGACCGCCTACTGGGATGCTATGCAAAAAATGTTCATCGCCTACACGTGCTTCGTCTTCGTTGCCTTTCTCATCAGCTTCTTTGTCAAGCAGAAAACGCTTAGCAAGCAGCACACCGAGCACAAGACAGGCCTCGCATCACTGAAGCAAGAAACGAAGAAGAAGCAACCCGACGCGGAGAAAGCCGTGGGTATCACTGAGGAAAAATAAAAGAATTAAAAAAATATTGCCACCTCCATCAACATATTCTTTTAATGTCTTATTTCTTTTACATTGGGTTACGGCGTTGATGATATCTATGGAAAACGGAGACGTGTGATAAAGATTTCACCATTTAAGAGGTAGATATACGCACAAGGAGAGGAGCTTTTCAATATGTTTCATCTCTTGTACATGGTACATTGTTCATATGCTTTAGATTTTTTGCATAGGCCGGGGTTACTCTTTATGAGATTAATAAAAGATGAAACATTAATGTACGAAATACTACTATTTAAATGCATGTCTCAGCCATAGTTACAGTGGCATTGTGAAGTTTGGTGTTTTACTCCGTAGAGTTGCCCACATTGTCTAAGACAAAGACGCAGGTACGTACTTCTGCAATATTATATAATCAGGTGCTGTAACGTGTTGCTGTGGTAACAGTTCTTCAAGGCCCAACCCTGCCTACAGCGCTACGTTAGTACTGAATACTTGTCAATAGTAGCGGCTATGCGTGGATAACTGTGTACCTGTACTGCCTCCTAGTATTTACGCAGTACCAACCCATACTTTTGTATCCCGGCACATGCCTGCATATCTCGCACAGATCTTTTTCCAAGCCCCCTTCCCCGCTAAGAGAATTGAATTTGTGTCACAACAGATGATTATTCTCTTCATATCTTTTTTTTTTGAACGGTAATTGCATGTGCATCTTGGTTGTCTTTTTGGGGCGAGCTGGTCGAGCTGTATTTACGCACTGACCGACTCCGTACTAAAGAAGTACCTGGGTACATGCTATCGCCCATTCTCCACGGGCTATCCCCGCCTAAGGAATTATCAACAACAACAGCACACAGACATACACACACATACCTTAAGAAAAAAAAAGACGGCCTTTATCGGCAGTGGTGGGCATACCGCTGTCAGCATGGCTCACCTTCGAACACGCTCCGATCGGGACCCAACTCGACCTACGATGAGCTCATCAGGCCTACGAGCAGGCGCCGCCAGTGCCCGGAACGGCACGCGTCTCGGCAACGCAAGATCCTCTGCGGTCGCAACGAATCGACACTTGGCCGCGGCGACACGAGCCGACCGCTCGGGCGCCATGTCTCCTGCGGAATCGGTCATGTCTACGGCAACGATTGGGACGAAGCGCAAGGAGCGCGACTTTGAGGCCGACGTGGTGGGGGGAGGAGAGGAAACCAATATCAACGTCGTGGTGCGGTGTCGCGGGCGAAGCCAGCGAGAGGTCAAGGAGAACAGCGCCGTAGTGGTGAATGCGGATGGAGTCAAGGGCAAGCAGATTGAGCTGTCCATGGGGGCAAGCGCGCTGAGCAACAAGACATACAGCTTTGATCGCGTTTTTTCGCCGGCAGCTGACCAGTCGATGGTGTTTGACGATACGGTGAAGCCTATTTTGGAAGAGGTCGGTTTTCTTTTCCGCCCAGGATCTGGGTTGGGGGTTGGGATGATATTCTCGTATCAGAATGTGCTAATAAGTTGGCCAGATGCTTGCCGGTTATAATTGCACGATATTTGCCTATGGACAGACTGGAACAGGCAAGACATACACAATGTCGGGAGACATGTCAGATACATTAGGGATGCTTTCTGACGAAGCCGGCATCATTCCCCGCGTCTTACAGCAACTATTCAACAAACTCGAGATTGACGGGAGCGACAACTGCGTCAAGTGCTCTTTCATTGAGCTATACAACGAAGAGCTTCGGGATTTGCTCGCTACCGATGAGGGCGCAAAGCTAAAGATTTACGATGACGCCTCAAGAAAAGGCCATGCAACTACACTTGTCCAAGGCATGGAGGAAAAGCACATCAAGAACGCGGCTGAGGGAATCAAGGTGCTCCAGGAGGGCAGCTTGAAACGCCAGGTAGCGGCGACCAAGTGCAACGATCTGAGTTCTCGAAGTCACACCATTTTTACGATTTCGGCATATGTCAAGAAGTCAAATGATCAGGGCGTGGAGGAGCTTGTTAGCGCAGGGAAGTTGAATCTGGTAGATTTGGCCGGCAGTGAAAATATTCAGAGATCGGGTGCAGAGAACAAACGAGCGGTTGAAGCTGGTTTGATCAACAAGTCACTGCTCACTCTTGGGCGAGTCATCAACGCTTTGGTGGACCGCAGCCCCCATATTCCGTATCGAGAGTCCAAGTTGACTCGTCTTTTACAAGATTCACTTGGTGGTCGAACCAAGACTTGCATTATTGCCACCATCTCTCCTTCAAAGAGTAACCTCGAAGAGACGATATCCACACTCGAATATGCATTTCGCGCCAAGAATATCCGAAATAAGCCTCAGCTTCATATGATTACGAAGAAAATGCTTCTCAGAGATTTTACTATCGAGATTGAGAAACTAAAGAGCGAGCTAATATCTACACGACAACGCAACGGCGTTTACCTTTCAAACGATATGTACGAGGAGATGACGGCGCAGAGTGAGTCAAGGCGGATTGTGATGGAGGAACAAAGTGCGCGATTGGAAACATTGGAAACAAATCTACGAAACAAGGTTCAGGAACTCTTTTCCCTCAACATCTCATTTATGGGCATGAAGAAAGATCACGAGGCAACCAAGACACAACTGGACGACACGCAAGGTGTCCTTGACCAAACAGATATCATCCTCGCGGCGACTCGTAGGACGTTGGCGGAGGAAACGGAGCTTCGCAAAGCTCACGAGGAGACGGAGGAGAAGCTGACAGAAATTGGAGGCGTGTTGATTAACAAGCTGCAGAAGACAGTCAAGGATGTCAATGGCCTTCACGCAAAGAATAAGCGTAAATCAGACCTACACTTGCTAAACCGGACGGCTTGGAACTCGTCTCAGTCTCAGGTTGCTGAGATAACGTCCATGGTTGAAAGACGTATCGGTATGTTTCAGAAGGAGCAACAAGAACAAATTTTGAGCGTATCAAGAAGGATGGAGGTTTTTGTCGATGAAGAGCTGCAGAAGCTGTCAGCTACACAAGCTTTCTTGGATGAGAATTTCGACACCTTTGCAGAATCTAAGAGGCAACTCCTGGAGCAGAAGCAAAGATCCAAGGACGACATGGACGAGGTTCTGGAAGAAATCAAGGAGATTCGTGACAACGTCAAGGAGAGAGTTGGCGAAAGTCTTCAAGCCATCTCGCAAGCCGCGGAGAAGATTGCTGGAGACGTATTGAATGAAATGACCGACTTTCATGGTCAGCTTCACACTTCATACAGCTCTCTGGGCAAGGATTTCAAGTCGATTTTCGAGGACCTCGTCCGGCATATCACTGCCCAACGTTGCGAGTCCGATAATCTGAGGCGACAGCTGCAGAGTGCTACAAGTACCATTATGCTCCAAAATGCGAATATATCGACACGCATGCAAGAGGCATTGGAAGAGGAGAGGCGAGTAGCGGCAGAAGAACGCCAAAAGCTCTTGACGCAAATCTCGGCTCTGATTACGACCCAGGCCGAAGCGCAAGAGAGCCGATTCGCAGACAGGACCTTGCAAGTGCAAAAGAATATGGCCGATTACAACACATCCCTTGAGGGAGCCATTTCTCAGTATGGCCAAGGCATGGATTCCTGGGACGAAAAGGAAGGGGAGCTGCTGGAGGAAGTTAAGAAGTCGCGTGATCAGCTAAAGACAAAGCTGAAAGACGATTGGAACTCGGCAGAGGACCGCAGCAATGCCATCCGAAATACAGCTAATCAAGTACATGCCGAGACTGTGCGCGTGGTGGGGGCTCAGATTGATGATTTGGATATCCAGATGGAGGCTATGGACGACTTTGTGACTCGTGCCAAGTCTGAGAGCAGCACCCACCACGAAACACATGTGCAATCTATACAATCTCTATCCAACACTGTGGACCAGTCATTTGGCAATATCTCTGCCCACTTCAAGACCACTTTTGATCGCGTCAAGAACCTCGGCGAGGCCATGGACCTTGATGCTGGCGATCTGCACGACAGTCTTGAGCCCCTTACATCTCAAATATGCCAGCCTCTATCGACTCTACGAGAGCAGATCGGCAAGACAGCGCTTCAAGATTATCGGCCCACCGGTGAAACTCCTCAGAAAGCACAATATCAGTTTCCCACGAGCTTGCCTCGTACTGAGCCACCCGATGTCATCATCTCGAAGATTGATGAAGATCTTCTTGGCTCGACTGAGGCTGAAGGAGATGATAGCAGCAACACCTTCGTCTTTGCCGACCTAGATACCTCCTCCGGGAAGATGAGCTCGCTATCACGGCCATCAACAGATAGCACCTCAGATAAGAGCGCAAGCCTGCGTGAAGTTAACCCCAACGTATCGACCAACCTCACCACCAGCGCCATCTCTTTTGAGCCTGGCTCAAGCCTCATGTCCGTCGCCTCAGACAACACCATGCCGCTGTTTAAGCGCAGCACTCGTGCTACGCGGGCGAGCTTGAGGAAGCATAGTTTGCTTGGTGAGGGTCGTGAGAATTTACCCATGACGGCCCTATCGGAGAGTATGGCTAGGAGAAAGAGCCCGCGGATAAATTAAAGAACAAGACGAAAAGAAAGAATGAAATCGAAGCCAAGATTTGATTTTATGACTTCGTTAATGATGAAGCGTTGTCGTTTATTTGGATTTTAATTTTTTTTTCTAAAAGAAGGGAGGGAAATCTGATTTTTGCTACATTTGCGAGCGGTAGCTTCTTTTCACAGCGGTGTATGTAACATGTTGCATCATTGCCACCATCGTTATCGTTATTAGCCTTTTCAAAGTTCATGAAGCTCTTTTTTCGAGAGAGAAGGAGAGTGCAGTTCTGGACAGTTTTTGAAAATTCACGGAGTTTGGATTCGGTCATTCGGGATGTAAAGCGCTTTTTTCTTTCATACACACACAAACCTTGTGTGATGGGTTTTCTCTTAAGGAGAGAAGGGACTTGGGTTGTGTGTATTTCTGGGAGGTCTTTTTTTTTTTCTAGGCATGATGGACGGATTGGGGCTGGGGCTTGTTGGTTCTCATGTCATTATTGATGCTGAGTTCAGAGTTATTGAGCATTCTGATACCCGAGTGTTTTCTTTTGTTATTGCTTCATCTTATTGTGTAAGAGATTAGAACGACGAAGATTCGACGTTTTCTGCACCTTGTTTTGTCATTGTCTCGACTGAAACCCGTATATACATGCTCATGCATATCGTTACTAGTAAAACGCCTTACACCGACTCCAATACTATGACATAAAATCGCATCAGCAATGAAATGTAAATATGAATCTTAATACATTTTATATGTAATTATCATCCCAGCCCAAAATGAAGTTAGCCCTAAAAGATCTTGGTAATGCTCTCCCTCGAAATCACGCTATTCTGCTTCTCATCCCTTTTCACCCTAAAAAAGCTGTCGCAAAAGTCACTGCACCGCATGTGCCTCAAGAATTCCTCGTCGTGCGTAATCACAATGAGTTGGAAATTGCTCTGCTGCTGCCTCGTCTTGATGATGCGATGCAGGCTTTCTGCCAGGGACTTGATGTTGTCTCTGTCCAGGTTCGTCGTCGGCTCGTCCAACGCGATGAGTCCGCAGTTGACGCCAAAGGACTCCGCCAGGGCGAGGCGGATGACGATGCTGGCGAGAACTTTTTGTCCCGCTGAGCAGCGCCCGCGCATATCCATCTCGGTGTCCTGTTTGACCATGCAGAGGCGGTAGTTGTAATTGCGCTTGCCGGTGGCGGATTCGTTGTCGGAGCGGATGAGGATGGTGTCGATGTCGGTGCCCTGGTATGTTGTCTGCCATAGCTCGCTCGCGATGCGATTGACCTCTGCCATTTTCATGGTATGGAACTGCATCACTGCCTTGTCGACAGCGGCACCACATTGGCCCAAGTCTTCAATCGCAGCCCTTGTGGTCTCAACACGGATATGGGATTCACGGTATTTATGCTTAGCATCCTTGTAGTCCATATCCCATTCTTGTAGGAGGCGGCCCAGCTCTTCGTCTTTCGACTTCATTGTGCCCATGACAGATCCTCGCTCGGCTAACAGCCGGTTGGACGAGTTCTCTAGCAAACGGGCCTCTGCCAGGAGCCGTTCGTAGTCCTCGTGAGCATTGCGATCCACCAGCTCTTCAATGTCCTTCCGTAAGACATCGAGCGTCCGCAAGTGTTTGCGATAATTCAGATTATCGCTTATGTTCTTCTTTTTACGGTCTCCGCTATCAATATCCTGCTTGAGTTTGTTGGTCCGTATTGTCAGATCGGCAATCTCCTTCTCTGTAGAACTGATGGTGGTCTCAAGAGAGGTAATGGTCCGCTGGTTGGACGCAAGGCTAGTTAAGCCACCGCGATCAACGTAGTCTTGGATATCGCTGTCCATCTTCTTAATTTCGCTGATGGAGCTCATGATAGCATCTCGCTCATCGGTAATAACTTGCTCCTTTGACCGACCATGACGAAGAGTCTCGTCACGAGCTGACCGTGCCTCTGCAATGGTGGGCTCTATCTTTTCCAGTTCTTCATCAGTCCTCTGGATCACTTCGCGCTGATGGGCGTAATCTTCCTTGAGTGTCTGGATCTGGGTTTGCAGGTCTTTCTTCTTCTCAAGCTGGCCTGCGGTGAGACCAATCTTATTTCGCAGCTCGCTCTTCTCAAGCTCGAGTGAATTGATTTGATCCTTCATCCGCTGTCTATCGGTAGTGAGCTTGGAGATTTTATTCTTCAGCGTTCTGAGCTGCTCGGATAGATTTGACTGAAGATCATGAATCTCTTCCACGCTGCGAGTCACCCCGCTGGACGACTGCTGGGACATGATACGGTCCACCTGAGTCTCAGCATCTTTGATATCTCTAACAGTTTGAGAAATATTCGCGACTGTTTTAGCCAGATCTCCAAGGTCTCTCAGTTTTTCCTCCTCGGCAACGACGAAAGAGTCTTCTTCTTCAAGCTGTTTTTCCAGTGTCTCGAATTCGCTTTCAGTAGTCTTCCACTCGTCCTGGAGAGCAGGCAGCTCTGCTGAGAGCCGTTCGTATGTGTCGAACGCTGATCGCACCGCTCGCAACGTTTCCAGGTTGTCCACGGCCTCTTTCAAGTCCTTCTCTGATAGGGCCTTGCCTTTCGGATCCAAATGCTTGTCGATCTTCTTACCTAGGCGCTCGAGAGCTGCGCTCTGGCTATCGTCAAAATGACGCTCGCAAAGCGTGCATTTCTTTTGGGTATCAAGCATACGCTTGCACTTATCGTAATAATTGAAGAGAGCATCAAAGAGGCTAAGATCAGTCCGGAGCTCTTCAACCTGCTGTTCCACAGCGGCAATTTCATCCATATAGTCTTCCACCACAGCATTATCGCCTACGTTTTGCAGCGCAGCGACAACTTCTTGCTTTCTTCGAATCATCTCTTGTGTCTTTTTCCCATGCGTCTCCTTGGCATTTTTTAACCTGTACTCTACTTTTTGCTGTTTCTGTCTTGTCTGATCTCGACGCTTTTGCGCCTCCTGGACGGCTTTGCTTTGGCGGCCCTGAACCGACTGAAACCGAGAATCTAGAGTATCGGGCTTCCAGTCGTCTCCGAGGATGTTATTTAGTTTTGGTTTCCAAGTCTCCGTCAACGTTTCAAGTTTTCGTTTCCGATCTGCCATCTCCTTCTTCCTTAGCTCGAGCTGCGCTCGCTCCGATGCCAATGTCGTGCATTCAACAAGCTCGCGGCCCAGCTTCTCATTTTCGTTGTCCAGCTGCCACTGCTTATCGTTGGCTTCGGTCAGCTGCTGGTCCCAGTTAGACTTGTCTAAATCCTGCTGAGCATGCTTAAACCTAGATTCCAGTTCTTCAAGCTGTCCATCAAGAATAGCCTTGGCTCCCTCATCAACGTCAATGTTCCCAGCTTCGTTTTGAAGAACATTTGTGCGCTTTTCAATGGCTCCCATGCGCTGTTTGGCAGAAACGCGATCTTGGGTTCTAGCCGCTTTGCGGCCCTCAAGCTCAGTAATGACACCGGTGGCTTTGTCCAGCTCTGCAGCATTCCCCTTTTGTAGTCGTTCCAAGTCTCGCTTCTTTTCGGTCAGGAGCTTTTGGATCTTGTCCTGGAAAGCCTGTATGTGCTGGTCGTTCAGGTCTTCATCAAAGCCTCTGAAGCTGTATTGGCTCGCGGCTTCATGGATTAGTTCTACTCGTGCTTTTAGTTGGCGCTCATATTTGTCCTTGTCAGACTGCAATTTCCCCTGTTCGGCCAACTTTGCTGACTGATTTTGGCGGTGATTCGTCAGCTCTTTTTGAAGTTCGGCGTACTGTGCCTTATTCTGCTCAGCTTCTCCTTGATAGCGGCCCATGTTCTCCTCATACTGGGACAAAGTGCGCTCGAGGGTGGCATCATCTTCAGGCAATTCGTCAATGGTCCGTCCGAGTTCATCAACGGCATCTTGACGGTATTCGAGTTGCTCCCGTTTGTTGCTGAGATTTTGCACGATCTGCAGAAAACTGTTGGCCTGCTCATGCTTCTGACGTATCTTGTCCTGTGTTTGCTCCATCTCCTTTGTCAGAGTTTCGCACTTCTCGCGAGCTTCTTCAATCTCGGCTTGCAACCCGCTCATACGCTTCTCAGCCCGTTCGCCCCTATCTTTGTTGATCTTGTTGTGTGCCTCGTCGTTTTGCAGCCTTGCGAGCTGTTCCACCTGTTTTTTCCGGAGTACTTTTAGATTTTCGATGGCCTTGGTATATTTGAGGGCCTCGAAAATCTCATCGAAACGCTTCTTCAAGGCCAAGGGTTCACTCAGCGGCCAAAGAGATTCATCCTGGTGGCAGAATATGACAGCGTCGAGAATAGCTGGAGAAACGCCGAGTCGTTCGGGGATCATTTCATCAAGCTGTGCTTGTCTGGTCGATGTTGTCGTCCGCTCTCCATTGTTCACGACTACTAGCGAGCAGTCGAGCGTCTTTTGCGTTCGGGTAGTCTTCTTCGCAGTGAGTTGAATGCTCCGAGTTGCCACATGCTGTCGATCGTTGATGGAGCGAAACTGTAATTTGACTTGGGCCATGACCTCTTTTTCACCGGCGAGCTAGACATGAAACAAACATTATCAGCAGCCACACACACAATGATAGCACAGACACGGGCCCTTAGAAATTTGACCCTACCTTTGGATCGTGAATGAAGGCGCCACCCTTACTGTTGGGGGGGAGTTGACCGGTGGTCGCATACTTGAGACATTCGATGATTGTCGTCTTTCCGGATCCATTGTAGCCAACAATGAGGGTCAATGGAGTGTTGAACTGAATAGCCTCCCGAACGGCCGGGCTGAAGGACCGGACGCCGGAGATGGAGAGTTTGTCTATTCTCGACATGGTTTACGGACTAGATCACAGGAACTGTGCTCAATACTGTTGCACGAACTTTGCACGGAAAGAGGGCGACTCTCGATGGATCCAGCGAAGAACTGCCACTGATTGCAGAATTAGCGCCGTGGCATATCCCTTGGTGTTGTCGCCTTGGACTTAGGTCAGCTTCTTAAGTTGCACCGCACCCAGATAACGATGCCTGTATCCTGGATAGAGGCTTCAATTCACTTAGAACGCGCTCCAGGCAGCGGGTCACGCGTTGAGCGAAGTGCTGGATTGATGCGTCCTCACGTGGCGCGCGATAAGATAAACCCAACGACCCCTCCTCGTCCAAAAAGCCACTGGACTACTGTTAATTACTACGTACTAGGCACTAAATACTACGGTAGGGTTAGTAGGTAGGTAGAAGCCTGCAATTCTGCACCAGCAGGTTTAGTAGTACAGCATATGGTATGGTAGCACAGCATATGGTAGCACAGCCAAGCAGTTAACAAAGAAAGAGGGACCGCAAAATGAATATTCGCATACAAAGCAGCAGCAAGGGCACATTTTATGCAGACTTAATGCTAGCCTTTGTGTGTGTATTGTTATTACCGCCTTGCGCGTGTTCAAATTTCTCAAAGTCCCCTGTTTTTTTGATATCCGCTTGAAAAGTAGCTCAGCGTAGCTCAGCGTAGCACGGCGTATTAGCACACAGCCACTGACGACTCGGGCTGCATTGGGCGTCCCACAGCTCGAAATGTTGCATCACGGATAGTGAATGGGCAATTGGATGCGCAATAAATGTGGAAACAGGGTCCTCCGTAGCGCGTGCTCCTCCTTGATTTTGGTTTTCAGGGTTTGTGCAAAGTATTTCCTGTTTTTTGATTGCCTCGTCTTGGCTTGACTTACTTGTATTCTTGCGGATATTGCCACCGTACAAGACAGCCTTAGTGTGCTGGCTGGTCCTGGTCTGGTTGACTCCCCAGGAACAACCCCTAAAGGCCAAATGTGATGCATCAGGAAAAAGATTTCCCTTGCATTGCCTATCGCGCCCCAGCCAAGTGGTCGAATCGGATTGTGCCCTCTGCCCTGCTAGCCGTGAGAGAGGCTGCACTACCACTACCCAGCCAAGCACGAAACGCTGGTCAGCAGGCCCAACTGTGCGTCGATGCTGAAGCTGCCGTCCATCGACAACTGCTTACCACTGCCTCTTTGTAGTAGTACTGTACAGGAATCAAGTCATACCTACAGTGATGCTATACCCAGGCCGGGCATGGCCGCATGTGCTAAACCACCTCTGTGTGTGCCTGCTTCAGTGCAATCGTGACATCAAGCAGCACGCATGAAAAACGGGCAGCTGGAGGACCGCTTTTTAGCGTCTGGCCGCCACCATCCTCCCGCTGCAGCCGCTAAGCTTTGGACGGCTGCAGGATTGGGGGAGGGTTGCGTCATCCCTGGGAATCTTTCAGGTTCGCTCGCTTTTGCTCATTTGCCCACCCCGCGGTGCTTTATCTGCTACCTACCTACGGTACTAGGTCTATACCTTGTATACCTGCTATATGTGGTAGTTGGGCATGTTTATCAGTGGACTTTTCACTGCCAGACATTCTTGCTTATGTTGCTAATAGCGGAGACCCGAGGGGCAGTAGCAAAAGTAATGGTAGTTGAGACGCACACGCACAAGACGCAGTAGCAGTAGTACGTCGTTGTAGACGTCGTTGTAGTACTTCAATGTAATGCAGCAACAGGCGTACCTATTCACTTGTGCAGTGCCATCCATCCATCCATCCATCCATCCATCCATCCATCCATGCTTCTGTAAGCCGGCATCCTGGCAGCATTACTACCTAGTACCCGGTATTACTATTAGTACCTGTAGTGCTACTGCTACTGGCAAAAGCAACGCTGGATTTGACGCGAGGGAGAGTAAGGTAGCTGCCCGTTCGAGGCCTTGAAACAGTCTGGTCCCCAATCAAGGCCAGATCAAGCCAGGCAAAGCCCGCTTTTCACACGGGGCCATTTCTCCGGGCTGGTCTGATGTAGCGTCGTGCCAGCATTTTAGGTGGTGTTTTTGCTCTCGCCATCAGTCAGCCGGCTGCTAGCCAAAATCTTGGACGGGGCCCAGCTCTAGCTGAAATATCGCAAAAAAGCCTTGCTCCGTACCTTTTCTTTTTATACTGCTGCTCCCGTGCATGGCTTCGGCTTCTCCTGCGTCCAGCACATGCACACACTGCACGATACGACAAACCGGCACTCAAAAGACTTCCCTCGAACAAACCGCACAGCTCCAGAGCCCACCCAGCGCTCACTGCCACAAACGCCCACCTCGAGCTCTGTCCACCCCTCCTCACCCAAGCAAAAAGCCCCAAAGGACGCCACTGAACGCAACGACAGCTGCCCACTGCCCGCTAAGCTAATGCGTGGAATCCAACAGTTGGTGGTATAGCATACCGCGACCATGTCCCACGGCCAGCCTCCACTCCAGGACGACTTCTTCAGCTTCGGCAACCTCGATGTGCTCCCCATGTACCTAGGAGGCCACAGCCACGGCATTCCGGCTTCAAACAGCATGACCGATGCGCTCGATGACGGCAACATGGGACTTCTCGATGGCGACTTGTTTGACTCCTTTAGCGGCGACATGTCCATGAACATGGACTCGGCGGCATCTGTCATGGACGGCGACAGTGGCGAAGTGGCCAGCGACATCATCTCGCCAGGCGTCATCTTGAACGCAGAGAACCAGTTCAACACGGCTGCCAACGATGTGCCCGGCGCGGGGCCGCTACCAGCTGCCGCAATTACGCCGTCAAACCCACCAAATCCATCTAGCAGCACCAACCCGCTGACTGAGTTCACCAAGAGGAGGAACTGGCCGGCAAAGGTGGTCGAAGAGCTCAGCGACCTGCTGCAGATTCTCGATTCCAACGGACGCATCAGATTTGTGTCTCCAAGCATCACGGTGTTGGCGGGGTACACTACGGAAGAGGTCCAGGACACTTTTTTGAAGGACTTGATCCATCCCGACGACCAAGGCGTGCTCGTCGCCGAACTCCACGAATCCATCGCAACCGGCAACTCGTTACGCATGTTCTATCGGATGAAGAAGAAGGATGGCACTTATGCGATATTCGAGGCCGTCGGCCATGCTCACATTGCAGCTGCCAGATTTGCTCCAAATCCAAACAACCAGTCGCCTTTTTGCCAGGCTGTCTTCATGATGGCGCGGTTATACCCGACGAAGAACGCCTCTCTTTTGGACTCGTTTTTAGAACATAAGATAGAAAACGAGAGGCTAAGGCGCCGTATAGCCGAGCTACGGAGAGAGGAGGAGGTGGAAGTAGACGAGGCACAAAGGCAATGGACACAGAATCGAGAGGGCCGATCGGATATCACTCCGTCCGAGGGCACTGGCATGTCGTTGTCGTCAGTTCCTAGAGCCCCCAACGAGATGTCAATGTCATCAGAAAACGTCGATGGGGCATTGACAAGGAAAAATCTAGAGGATATCACGGCGAGTAGTCGTCAGGACTCTTTGCGTGATAAAATGGCCCGGATCGAAGCTTCTTCAGCAGATACCATAGCATTGTTGACCGGCATCGAGAATGGAGAGCGGATGGCTAACGGCAACCGGAGCCCTACCCTCATCAAAGGCGATGCTGGAATCGCTATTCCCATGGATCGGGATAATAGGTCAGGCGATAAGAAGAAGAAGCCGAAGTTGGCAGAGGAATATGTCTGCACTGATTGCGGTATAGCCCCCCCCCCCCTTTTTCCTGCTCATTTTCTTTTGCACTTTTTTTCTTTCTCCAATTTGGGAGATGGGTTTCGTCACCGTCGGTATGACGTCCAGATCAACTGCTAATGTAAATTATAGGCACTCTTGATTCTCCAGAATGGCGGAAAGGACCCAATGGGCCAAAGACACTCTGTAACGCCTGCGGATTGCGGTGGGCTAAAAAGGAAAAGAAACGCGGCAGCATCAGCACACCATTAACGAAGCCAACTTCAGGCTAATGGTCCGACATCTCGACCGGAAAGAGAGCAATGACAAAAAGAGAGAGAACGAATAAGACATAGCTATACAATACTGCCGGGCCGGAACTGCGCTGACTGCCTTTTAAGATGGAATCCCGATACGGAGTTTGGTTGGGTTTAAAGACGCATATATCACTGGCGACAGGGATTTGCTTACTTTTATACCGTTCTTGTTGTTATAATTCTGGAGAAGATGAGTGAGGCGGCAATTGTTTTCTTTTTTCCTTTGTTTTTCTTATGTTTTGGGCATCTGTATACGATAATGATACCATGGGAGGCGACAATTGGAAGCAGAACTAGACGGAAATGGATGTACGTGGCGATTTTGCCTATGGGCAGCACACAGCATTCTGCTGAATTTTTTTATTTTTTATTTTTTAATTAATTTTTTGGAAACACACGCATAGAATAGGGCATTTTTTGTTATTGTTATTATTATTTACTACTTTACAAAATAAAATTTTCAATGCGTAGGCTAGGTATTGGACAGCTGTTTAAACGTATTGGACCTAAAACAACAGTACAGGGTACATCAGTCGTCTTTTTTCCCTTCCTTCTTTTTATTTGAGAGTTCATCCATAGATTCAAGAAAATCAGACGTCAGCTATTGAAAACAACGTGTTAAATTGACTAAGGTAGTTGCCCTCTCCTTCGTAAGTCAACACACTAAATGGAGTCCCGTTCCATTATGACCGCAATATTATCCCTGAGCACTAACAGCAACTCTCAATAAGAAGCTACAAAGCGCATAAGCCAGCAATTGGACTTTCAAGCTTAACGATAAGCCTAGTCTAACAACCCTATCATCATATTTATTAAAACAATACACAGTGATTACCAAGCGGCGTTCACATGGAATTTAGGAAAACGGGATAAACTCAAAAACCCCGCCTTTTTTACCAAAGTCCCATTTCAATCGTTCTGGCTCCCTCATTGATGAATTAGCTTCAAAATCCCCACACGACTTGCCTCGGATGTGCCTCTTTCAAGCCGCATGGAGTCCCATAAAAAGGCAGTAGTATCCATAGCTGAACGGTCGTAAGTACCACTAAATGACGTTCTGTTTACAAAGGTGCGTCGGTTTGTTGTTTGAAAACTGCCCTCTCTCATCTCAAGCTTTGACCACCTAATTCGACGCAAACATCAATTAGGAGTTAAAATATCTCTAAGAATCTCTTAACAGGGGTTTCTCAAGGCGTATTTATCAAACATTATGTTAGTTGTTGCACTACTGCCTGCTCTAGAGTCCTCCCGGCGCGTGTAAGCATGCTAAAATGAGTTCAAAGGATCAAGCGCTAGACACAAACCTGACTTTCTGCCCGACCTGTAGTCTTGCCGCCTTGCTCGAACCCATACTTTCATCCCCTCAATCTTCTGAGATATTTTGAAGGCCGTCATTCAATTGCAAAATCATGGCTCCCCCGGAGAGTTTTGCCAACTATCCCAAGGTCGCGGAATTGCCCGACACGGGATATATTCAGCGGGTAGATCACAATCCCGTCCTTCGGGGGCTTCCGCTTGTGATCGGTGCTGAGCTGTACGTAAGAGATCTCCAAAGAGGGAGGTAAATGTCGAGTTAACTGGGGAACGCTTTTTTTCATGTAGTATGTCCCGGAGCAGTCTTATTGCAAGTTACTTTTACAGCAACACTGGCATCGACAAGATCAAAGACATACCAGAACTCGATGATGTCTCGCCAACTTTCCATGTATGTCAACGCCAACCTCCAGTCATCGGTGTTTTAGCTAATGATTTTTTCCCCCGATTCTCTGCAGCCTACTGTCATACCACTGGGTCAGACTGGACCTATGCTTGAATTTGAGCCGGAGCTGCTGACCTCAAAGTTCGCATCGTCAAAGGCGCGATATTACTCCGCTAGCGACTATCATGAGCTGTACAAGAGCGGCAAGACCACCCCTCTTAAAGTAGTAGAGACGCTTCTCGCCTTGACTACGGGAGCGGGTAAGTACAGCGATGCTTGGGCGGATGCTCACGGCGCCGAGAAGCTCGCTCTTGAGGCTGCCAAGGCTTCCACCGAGCGATGGGCCGCGGGCAATCCCATTGGAGTCTTGGACGGCGTGCCTGTTGGTGTCAAAGACGATACGGATGTAAAGGGCTATATCAATCATATTGGTATGAAGTACAACCCTTCGGTTCCGTTTTTCGCGCCAGCGGAGAAGACTGCATGGCCCGTCAAGAAACTTCAAGAGGCTGGAGCTATAGTTCTCGGCAAAAACACTATGCATGAAATAGGGTCAGGTATGGCCAACGTTTCACAGACCTTATAACGTCTATACATATATGCTGATGAATCCGAACAGATACGAGTGGTGTAAATGTAATAACGCCTTGAAAAATATTCATGCAATCCGAGTTATATATGATACTTCCTCGATTTACTAATCCGCCCCCTTTTCTCATATCTAGGTCGCCCAAGGCACGCCCACCAACCATCTCAACAACGCTTACTACCCCGGAGGCTCATCCAACGGAGCCGGATCCTCCATCTCGGCCGGCATCGTCCCCGTCTGCGTCGGCACGGACGCCGGCGGCAGCGTCCGCATCCCGGCCCTCTACAACGGTATCTACGGCCTCAAGCCCAGCCACCACCGCACCCACGTCATGCAGGCCACCATGTGCGTGACCGGTCCCATGGCGGCAAACGTCGCCGACCTGACCATCGCCTACCGCGTCATGTCGCAGCCTGACGCCGACTGTCCAACGCAGGGCCGCTTCGCCCTCTCGGTGCCTCCATCTCCATCGGCGAAGCGCATCATGGGCGTCTACCGCGACTGGTTCAACAAGGCTGACCCCCCGGTGCGAGAAATTTGCGACAAGGCACTGGACTACTTCGCCACCAAGCGCGGCTACGAGATTGTAGACATCAGCATCCCTCTCCTGTCCGAAGGACAAGTCGCTCACGCGGGTCTCTGCATCTCTGAGATGGCTGAAAAGGCCCGGACGAGAACACCCAACCCGGCCGACCACTTTTCCCTTGTCGGACCAGCGAACAAAATCATTCTTACGATGGGCGCGCAGCTATCGGCCGCTGACTATCTCAAGGCAAACTGCGTGCGCACGCTGCTGATGAGCCACCTGGCGTTTCTGTTTCAAAAGTATCCGGGCTTGTTGATCATGACGCCCACTACCCCGATGATCGGATGGCCACGCTCCGATGGAGATGACGTTTACGGCATGAGCAACACAAACAATACCATGAGAAACATGTCGTACATATTCCTGGCCAATCTGACAGGTACGCCGTCACTCTCCGCGCCGGTAGGATATGTCGATCCGCAGCAGGGCGAAGGGAAGCTGCCAATCGGCTTAATCGCTACGGGCGAGTGGGGGAGCGAAGAACAGTTGTTGGCATGGGGGCGAGAGGCCGAGGAGTATCTGCATGAGGAGTATCCTGAGGGACGAAGACGGCCAGATGCGTGGGCAGACGTGATTGCATTGGCTGGGGGTCAATCGTAAGAGAAATAGGAATTGGGTAACATCTGGACGCTATGTAAGCTCATTTCCCAGTTGAGTATTATATTATTAGCATGCACGCTTTGGTTTAAATATGATGTTGAGTTTTTTTTTTCCTTCGTCAGCGCAGGGCGTTAAATGTCGTAAGCTCATCATTGGAGTACGTCTCGCTAGAGACTAGCTGAGTGCTAAATCATACAAATATAAAACGCATAACATGCTTGTCCAACATCTAGAAAAACTTGGAGGCGAGGCCCAGCAGCGCACCCGGTCCTCCCTGGCCACCTCCCTGGCTCTTGAAGTACATCTTCATAGCCATCTCGCCGGCCTGCTGAACGACAGACTCCTTGCTAGCTTCGGAGGATACCTTTCCATCGGCCGCCTTGGAATCGAAGAGCTGAATCAAGTATCAGCATCAAAGCGGGATAACAATGCCGTCGTCTCTTTTTGTAGGGTAACTCACCTTGCTGGCCTCGGCCATAGCCATGCCTAGGAAGTCGCCTTGGCTTTGGTTGCCGCCTTCGCCCTGTGTGAACTTCTTCAGCGCTTGCATAGCGGCGGCGGAGCCGAGGCTGTTGGAGCTTAGGTTGCTGCTGTTTTGCTGGTAGGTCTCTTGGTGTCTGCGGACGGCATCTATGTGGAAAGAAAAGACATCGTCGTTAGCATATGGGCTATGCATTAGATTGTCCATAGTATATTGATGCTGTGTCCAGGTAGTTGCAAAAAAAAAAAAAGATTGAACTAACCTTCCTCGTCAATGTCGCTGTTGGCTAGGTGGCTCTTATTCTGGCTGATGGAGTTGATGACGCCGGAGAACATCTCGCTGTTGCCGGAAGAGCCAGCATGATGCGAAGCCTGCTGGTGGGCATAGCGCAGGTCCTCATCATCGTGGGTGAAATCACCACCGGCGGGGTAGTTGCCACCGTATGAGTCTATATGTAGGATCGCGAGGGGTTCAAGTCAGAATGATTCGCTTGGGAGAATATGAGGATAGAACTGACTGTTTCCGGGAGGAAGACGGCCGCCTCCTGTTGATTGAACGGGTTTGATTAGCCTCAAATGTACTATGCAGCAGTGCGCGCTTGTGTGTTTGGATTGTATGTATGATGATGATAGATAATGTGGAATGTCGATTTGCGATGACGATGATGACGGGGTTGCGGCACATACCTTGGTTACCAGAACCTTGGAACTGCTGCTCCAGAAACTCCTTGCCAGCGTTCATGAATGAGTCCATGTTGATGATGGTGCTTTTTTCTCGGTTGAAATTGAAAAACAGGTAAAGGCAATGGGACACGGAAGAATGGAAAGAAGAATTTACTTTGACTACGCTGTTCAATGGCAAAGGGGGGATGAATATATGCGATGGATTGGATTTAATGGCACTACGTAACGCTTTAGACGCGCGAAGAAGCTACCCCGCCGTGACAAACTGGATGGCTACAGCGCGAGCTGGAACAGACACAGCATGAACCTGGCCCAGCTGAAAGCCGAGCTACTATGGATGGAGAGAATAAGAGGGGTCCAATAGCCATTTCCGTTGCGGGGTGTCTGTCTCTTAAGGGGCGAACCAGAAGCTGTGCATGAGGCACAACCTAATTGAGAGGCTCGATGGGAAAGAATCCAAGGCTTTTGGGCGACTCCGTATGCTAGCAGCATCTATCGAATTTTAGGTGATTTGATAATTCCTCGGCCTGCTGCAATTGGCCTCTTAGAGCGTCCATGGAAGCGCATTGACAAAGATCACTGTAATAGACGCAAATGGGGTCCCATTTACACAGATTGGCAGAGTATTTATTGCACAGTAGACTACTCCGTACACATCGCAGGACGGGGGGGCATTTATGGAGTCTCCCGCGCTTTACCCACGGCGCGGCAGTTCGGAGGATGACGCGTAACGTCGAGAGTCCAATCACCGACATCTTTTCCATAAAGGAGTGGAAGCGAACGAGATCTCTTCCAACGTCATAATTCATTTAAACGTATCCTCCGAATCTTATGCGACGATGTGTTTTGCCGGATCTCGGCCTCGGGAGCCCGTAGTCCATACAGAGGCACTAGTATAGTCATACTACGGACTGCTAATATGTATTACGGAGTACTCCGTATTTTGCTAAGATCGCAAATGTCCCGGCCAGCTGGGAGGTTGAGGAGCTAAAGCTAGGCGGCCTCTGTCAGTGCGGCGCATGCGTTTTTAGCCCTGTACAGCCACGTTTTCAGTGGAGGCTGTTCCTGTGATTTCCATCAGGGCAGAATTTCAGTGCTCAAAGCGAGATGATGCCATGCGCATCTTTCCATCAACAAATCTGCATTTACTGGTCTATCGGGAGAAAAGAGCCAAATTCTTTCTAATTTTTTTGAGACACAATACTGGAGCCTCAGCCTGTGACACGGACCGAAGATGATGACTACCCGGCTGCAGCGTCTTCCGGGGGTTCCCCCCATGGCCGAGTCTCTGGTGTACTTGAATTTGTCGATGTCTACTCCGTATAAACAACCAGTTCTACAGCTGAAACGGCTGTAGTGTGGTAGTCTGTGTGTGTGCATGCGTGTCAAAGAACTAAAAATCGATAAATCGCATTCGTAGTACCTAATGTGTCAGTGTCGTCCATCGTTCTGTGCTCAATTACATGCATGCCAGAGCCTCGAATAGTCGAAAAAGACCCCTAGATATTGAACTTGACAGCGATTTAGCTTGGCGCCCGTTCTCCGTCTGCGCCTGAAACTGATCGCGACCCGATGTCAATAGTGCAAATTCTTGCATGTGCAAGATGCAGGATGACAGCCGTGTGACCTCGAGGAACGCTGCACATGCAATACGGGGTTGCAGCGTGTTTCGGCGTGGCGCTGAGACGAACTGCTGGTGGCCAAGCTTCCCCCCTTCTCAGATATGGAGTAGCACCTTTAAGTGCAGCCTTTCTACTTTTTAGAAACATCTTTTTATCCCTCTCCATCCTCCTGAGGTCTACAGCTGTTTGTTGTGGTTGCTTTGCAGCAAATCTGCTTCACTTTGCGGTTGTCTTTTTATACTCCGTAACCCATTTCTTGGCATTTTAAGAGATACGCTTGCAAGATATGCCCCGAATCGGCAAGCGACCATCGCCGACATGGCATGGATGAGAAAGAAAAGGAAACCTAGGAATACGGACTGTTGTGCAGCAGCAGCCTGTCCATGGGCCACCCGTTGCGACCCTTGTGACCCACTGGTACCACGCACGCGGGTGCAAGGACAGGCAGTACGAAAAAGTACATGGTCACTAACACCTAAGACCGACTTGGTAGCCGTAATGAATGCATTTTCATTGTCGTCGCACAAGCTATTTGTTCAGCTTCAGCTGCGGCCGGCATCTAATAGCCATTGCCCGAACGGTGCACTGGGTTTTGGGGAAACCGGCACGGCATCTTGGATCCGTTGCTTGCAAGCGCAGCTTGAAAATGGCCCTCACGCCATTTTATTTTAAAATCAGGTAGGTAGGTAGGTATTTATTAGGGGCCGAAAGGGTACCTGCAGAGCCTTAAGCCAACAGAAAAAATAGCTGCGGAAAAAAAAGCCTCTGCGTCAGAAGGCTGCGCGAGCTGCTTAGATCAAAAGAGTAAGTATTTCGTAGCTGACTGCAGAATTTCCAAAAATACATCTGGTGGCCATGCGGCGCTGCGGTCGGCTGACGCCACGATTTTTTTCCCGTGGAGATGATGGGATGGAGTGTAGCCAAAGATAGCGTAAGTGCTGCATGCACGACTTTTTTTGAGAAGCGGCGATTGTCATTTCAAGAATGATGCTGTCGGCAAGGGAGCGAATGAGCACAGCCTCAAGGCTTAAAAACGGCACTTCGAACTCCCGTCTGGCTGTGGCATAGACTAGATAGGTAGGTACTTGTAGGCTTATTGGACCCGCGTATCAAGCATGATAGGCTCTGTACTCCGTAGTGCTGGAGAGGATGATGCAAGCCAGATGCAGAGAATCCACCTTCATACGCTCTCTGCAGATCAACGCAACAATAGCACTTCGCACTTCGTATTGCTGAACTAATCCAGTTTACGGAGTACTGTTGCATTCATCGTCACTCGCTAGGTACTGATTGTCATCCCTCCGTACGATACGGAAGGATTTGCGACTACTTAAAATTGAACCCCCTTGACTGACCGGCATATATGTATCTTAGTACTTCGTACCTTAGTAGCAGTACCTCAGCACGGCTCCGGTCGCCATCATCATCACCAGTGCCGTACTTCGTACTGCGCTCTCTCGTGCGTACTTCGTACTCAAAGACCCCGTACCGTATTAAACAATGTCTCACCATTCTAATCACCCTTTGAGTGGGGCTGCAGCGCTGATCGCAACCCGGGAACGCAAAGAGAGCCCAGCTAACTCGCAAGACTCCGCCCAGTCAGCCCGGCCTAGGCATGCATGGCCCCGGGAAGACGAGACCCTTGCGGCCCTCCTTGCTTTTGCTTGATTGCTTGCTTCCGTGCTTTTGTTTTGCCCTTCTTTTTCTTTTGCTGTGCTGTGCTGTGCTGTGCTGTGTTCTTATGCCGTCCCCCGTTTTTGATCACATCGCGTCTACTATCTATAAAGTCCGGCCAGGGTGCTCCGTAGTTGGTGCTACCTCGTATGTGCGCGGCACAGCATCTAGTGCCCGTGTAGTAGGGCCATACCATACCAGTAGATTATAGCACAGGCAGAATTGAACCAGGGGCTATGAATGAACAAGTGAGTGAGTGAATGGATGAATTGAGACGAAGCTACGCAGTATTAGGTCCCTCCAACTAGCACTCGCACACTAAACTAACAGGATAAGTACCAGCCAAGCCCTCCCACAGCGCCTGGACCACCACCACCACGCAAAGATACAAGTACAAAGTGCCATGGCCTCCCCTGCTTCGCGAAAGTGCGTTTCATCTTGACCCATCTAACCCTCGTCCCGACCAAAATTCCCCCCTGGCGCCCAAAGCCAAAATCTCGACTCTACATTTGCCTGTTCAGCCAATTCTCGTCGCCTCCGCTTTCCGCGTTTTCTTCCCTTTTCCTCAAACCGCCTACTAGTACGCCTTTGTTCCAGTCTCTCGTTTGTTCCATATTTCCGTTTGGCCCTTCGTTGGCTTTCTTGTCAAACCACTAAGTGTTTTTTTCTTCTATCAGCCTGATAGATTTACTTTCTCCTTCTTCCCTCCACTTACTCGCTATTACTTTTTATCTTTCTTTTTTCCTTTTCCGATCACTCGCTCTTTTCGACCTTCCTTCTCTCATCCTTCGACCGACGACCGTTTCACCAAAACCCTCTTCCTCACTTTGCGACTGGCAAAAGGGAAATCACCCCGACCGAATTCGAGTCTGGGAATGAAATAGCTGGCTCCGGTTCATTGGAGCACCAGCTGCACTTCGTTGACCCTTTGTCGCTTCCCGCAGACTCCCGGTAGGAGTCACACAGTTGCGCATCGTGGCGGCCGTAATGGAAGCTCAAAACTCCCTGCTGGGAGGCGACCCGGCTTTCGACCAGAATGGCGCTCAGTATCACCACCGCTCCGTCAGCCAGAGCGGCGACTACGGCACGGAATACGGCCAGGCTTATCCCCAGGCATCTTTAACCCAGGCAGCCTATGCTCAGCCCTTGTATACTGAGAACGCGAGCCTTCACCAAGATCCCGAAATCACTGGTGCTGCAGGCAGCACTGGCGCGGGCAAATTCTCTTTCATAAAAGGCAGATGGGCTATAGGCTTCCTAGCCGTAACTGGTATTCAGGCTCTCATCAATCTGGCCTTTGAAGCGTATGTTGATATCCTCTTCTTTAATCTCTCCCGGCAAACGCATCAGAAACTAACACCCTCTCACAGCTATGTTTTCGGCAAGTTTCAGCTGAGCTTGGGTCAATACATCCCGGACTCTCAAGTCCAATCTCAGTACAAGACGATCCCTACCTTTCTTACTTTATTCATTTTCGGTTTCCTTTACGAGTTGATCATCGTCTTGGATGCGCTGCGCATGAAGAACACCATTCAGATTATCGGTGTTTGCATCGCCAACCTGGCTCTCTTGGTGTACGCGGCCCTCCAAATTGAGCAGATTCAGGTCGCTCTCGGAATCCTAGAAACCAACGGCGCGTTGGGGCAGGGCATCACCTCTGCTATGCTTTGGGACGACATCAAGGCCTACTTGATTGCCAGTCCTGTCATCATTGCCTTCGCCACCATTAACATGGTGTATGTTGCCTGGAAGCTCTACCAGCAATTTGCTTGGGATATTCTCAAGAACATTGGTGCTGATTATCGCATGAAGAAGCGATTCCTTCATTACCAGGTATGGATGCAAGATCAATGAATTTTATGAGACGTGTAGCCAGATCGACTAACATGATTACCAGATTTACATCGCCCTGCTCAAGTTCGATTTCTTCTTCTTCTTGGGTTTCATCATCCAATTTGTTGTCGTCGTCGCCGTCAGGACCGATCCCGAATTCGCCCTTACGATTGCCACCATTCCAATCACGATTGCCATTCTGATTGCCGCTGCATTCTTCACCCAAAGAGAGAGCAAGCCCGGCATGATCTGCATTATCATTCTTTACTTTGGCGGCCTTTCCTACTTTATCTTCAAGCTCTTCCGTATCTACGAACCTAGCCGCGCTTCATCATACTTCGCAGTTCGAAAATCTCTCACCGCGTTTGCCGTCATTACAATTCTACTCATCATCTGCACCATTATCAACGCCATCATCTGCATGCACAACTTCGGCTCCGGCCTCAAGGCCCACCTGATGACCGTGCGCAAGGATGAGGAGAAGGCCGACATCAACGCATTCGGCATGAACGATGTCAAGAGCCCGATGCAGAATCGTATGACGATCGACTAAGAGAGTCATTTTTTGCGCGCAGTGAAAAAAAAAAAAAAAAATTTCCAAGTCACGGAGATGGGGAATGTACAAAGAAACGAATTTACGAAAGGGAACGGGTTGGCCCCCTTTTTTTTATTATCCAATTGAGCCGCGTCAGGCGGGCTCATAAACCAAGGCTAACTCCCGAAAGGCCATGTTGGAAGGGGGATCTTTTGATAATATCCCGTAAATTAAATGGATACCTTTTTTTTTTTTTTTGTTTTGTCAATTTTTTTTGTCTGTTTTTTGATTCATCAAGTAGGCTCAGCAATGAAGGGCGTTGGATCTGTGCTTCGCAATACCGCCAAGGACAGCGGGGAGTTTTTTTGGATACCCGTGATCACAATATCGAAGGATATATTAAAGGGTGGCTTATAGATGACCCGTGTCACTCCTTGACTACTTTTTTTGTTTTTTTTTACCAAGAAAAAGAAAAAGAAATTTTTACCTATGTTTTTCCTTAATGTGATGACACACTCTCTTTAATACTTATTTTCTCTCTTCTTTATTTTCTTTTTCGTTTGTTGTGAATAAACTGAGTTATGCCTTCCAATAAAAGAACAAAAAGCTACGTGGTCGAAAATCATTATGAGGAAAAAGAGGCATAGGTTGCTGGTGGGAGGAGATGAGGCTTACTGTGATGCTACGTTATTTATTGGGATTGTTTCTGATGTGAAACAGGACTAATACGAAAAAAGTATTTTACGGCCTTACTGCCAATCCAACCTTATGACTTTGTTTCCCGGCCCAGAGAAGAAGAAAAAAAGAAAGAATACATAGATACCCAGTTATTTATCAAAAAGGCCCATTTCCTCCTGAAGAAAAATCCTATCCTCGCTTGCATAGGCAAAAAAAAAGAAGAAGAAGAAGAAGAAGAAGAGGGAAAATGAACGGGGATGGGGTCATTAATGAACATGAATACCGTAAAACGCCCCCCCAAAAAGATCCAAGGCCCTCTTCATTTATCAGTAGAAGCCAAAAACCCTCCCCCCAAAAAGTGATGGTATCAAAGCGTGATTTTAATTGCGTCTCTCAAGTGGCCTTCTGTCGGGCAGTACGGGCACTTGTACCTCGAACCCTTTGCCATGTTGTGTAAGCTGTCCCTGCAAATCACATGTCCGCAAGGGAGCATCATTGCGGGATTGTGCTCTGTTGTCTGCTCCTTGCTGACAGGGCATACGAAAATGGAATGATAGATCATAGATGGCGGGAGGGGCGTTTCGAATGCCAGTTCGTTCTCCGTCGTCCACTCCGTCTTCTTTTCCTTCATATAGGTCGTGTACTTGATGAGTCGAGGGAGAGCAATGGAGCCGGCTGTGACGGCGACATACAACGGTGATTCTGCTGACAGCCCCAGCAGAGAGCAGAATTCTCGGGTGAAAGAGGTGGCAACGTCTTCGAAAGCCGAGTCGATTTGGAAGATGTGTCGATAGGGAGACTTTTCAATGTTTGGCGCAAAAACCATTGCACCGCACAGCTGCTGAATCTCTTTCAAATGCCTACTTTGAAAGCGTGCAAAGTGCTCCCTTGCATATCTCAGCGCACCCATCTGCCCATTCCTCCCGTCATCTGGGAGCCCGTTGACCTCCGGCCCTTTGAAAAGCCACACGAATTGCAATTTGCAGAGTTCAAACTCCAGATTGCTTCCCGTTGACTCCAGTCTGCTATTGTTTTGGTGCGCCCACTTGATCGCTGGGCTGAGGTTCCTATTTCTCAGCTCCGAAAGGAGACTGTACATTTCTGCAAACTGCCCTTGTAGATCCTCGGGATAATCATTGGCTCCGTGTCCAGTGTGTTCTTCATCTTCCCCATCTTCTTGTATCATGTCGTCATCGCCGTCTTCGTCGGTCCGCGCCGTACGAGGGGACCAGGGCTCTAGTGAAAGGAGGGGGTGGTGGTCTCGTGACTCGCGGACAAAAGTCGATGCAACGGAAAACTGGCCTTCTCGGACGAGATGCATGGCTATAGCGCGATTTATGAGAGAAGGGTGATCCGCCATGGCATCTGTTTCCATCGGTAGCTCCCTATGTGGCAGAGCCTAAGAGGGAACATACAAATTAGCATTATACAGGTAAGCTGGGCGGGAGACTGAGTATGGTGGCGTACTTTGTCAAGGGCCTTTCCGAAGCTCCGCTGTGCTTTTGTTACATCTTTGAGATCGTTGGTGATGGCATCAAGTCTGTCTTTGACAGGATTCTGGAGAGTGGTCATTGCCATGCTGATGCGATGAGAGTCGGCGTCAGCTGCATAGATTGAGATACGTCAGCCACTATTCAACAGAACCGGCGAGGGTTTGAAGTAGAGGGGTTCATACCTGCGGCGACTTGATCCCTGGCCGCCACCAGGTAATCGATAATCTTGTCAACATCTTGGATAGCAGCTGTGAGATTCGACCTTCTCATCCGTGCCAGCTCATTCTGCAGCGGGCCAAACGGCGAGACAATGTCATCGCCCGAGCCGGCCATGGTGGCCCGCGGAATGCCTCGACGGTGAAGCAATGTAGAATTCTATAGAATGAAATCGTTCATAAAGCTCGAAATTAAGTCATCTGCGTGCGAACGAGAGAAAAAGATTCTGTCCTGAGGACGAGTTCTCCAAGAAGTTGTGTTAGGCTCAGGTGTAAGTTAAACGATGGGTGGTTGGAGGTTGTCATCCAAGTACTACCACCGGAATCTTATCGATAGCTCGGAACGCAGCTTTAGGATGGCAAAAATGGGGTACCTTTACGAAGTACACTTCCATATACTAAAAAGTTGCGCTTATGCAAATAGGCACAATTTCCTACGGTCTTTATGCAAATAGTGCCTAGTATTACCTCAGCTCAAGCTATTACCTGTAATTCGAAACGCATCCCTCTACATTAGACCATACTCCCGTATCAGGTGTCTTGCCTAAAATGCTGGCCCAAATGACCATTCGAACAGATAGGCCAAGTGCTATCTCATTTCATATTTATTGACGCCGTTAAACCGAAATGACAAGCATATTTACAGTCCGCTGCGGAGCCCTGCTTGTGCAATAACAGCCGTGATTGTGAGGCCTCACTAGCAGCCTCGGATCAACGGTGAACCCCGTTAAGGAGCAGATTTGCCCCGCTCTGGCGCCGGAACCAAGCTTTTACTACTCCGTCCTAAGTAGCTGCAGGTTCAAGATGCAGCAATCAAGGCACCAGCACCATTAGCACCTTTGCAAACGAAGACTAGTCGCGAGCCTGGAGTGCTTTTGTATGGAGCAGTGGGAAATAGTGCGCTACCTCATTACATCACATGCTGGCACCTCTTGTACTGTACTAAGCCACAGTGACTGTTCGCAGGCGCCAAAATTCCAGGATCGCCATTGTCCCAGATCCCGGCTCCTTTGCCATCAAAGATGCTCCTTGATTAGCTTGGCCCGGCCTTTAACGCCTCCAGGGGCTGGCGAACTCCACAATGTCCTTAATGCCGTCCTTCTCCCAGGACGGGAGGGTCTATCGAGACGACGACTACTCCGGGATGTCGAGGCTGGACCGACGCACCACCACTCGGTCTTCTCATCCAGATGGGAGCTCAAATCCCAGCGAGTTGCAGATGGTTGACACGGCATCATATCGCGGCGCAGGGCCAGCGGGATCTAGCTCTGCACTGCCGCAGCGACACCTTGTCCTCCCAGATCCCATCGCTTTCAAGTACGTTTGCATGAGCGAACCAGGATCGCAGCAGCATAGCCACTAACCTTTGTCTAACCCAGATATCTCGAAAACGACCCGTGTGTCGAAGTGATCCAACGTCGAAGCGTCCTTCGCGGCTATGATCTGTATATTGTCGAGCAGTGGGCATGCTCAAGGCAGCCCCCAACTCTGGTTATTGCGACCTATACCGGTAACGAGAAAGATTCCATCGTGGTTGGGGTGCTAGCGGTATCAACAGACGAGAGCCACTTGTCCGAACAGGTTCGACTATATCTGAGAAAGACAGAGCAAAATCATGCGCGACCGAAGAAGACCGAGCTTGGAGAGCTCATGATCACGAATCTCAGCAGTTTTCCGTCGTCACTCACTGTCATTGCAGTGCCCGACGGAGATTTACGACAATACCGACACCTTTTCGTGGTGAATGAGGACCTGAAACGGCTAGGATGCTCTGGACGGTCTGGCCTAACGCTCACGGATCCCACCGAGGCCACTCAGTCCAAATTTCAGCAGCTCTATAGAACCAGTGACCGCATTCCATTTAACCAGTCAGTCACTGAGCTCATCAAGCTTTGTCAAGTTGCACTATTCATGTTCGACAAGTTGGAGCAGCCGTATATTGATGGTCTGCTTTGCGATGTAACGGAAAAGGCGATTAATAATTGGTGGACCGAGGTTGGGGCCGAGCATTACAACTATGAGCCGACAGATGGAATTCTAGGGCCGTCGACCGTTGCAGCCCTACTGGGAATGCTGCTGGGAGCGAGGAACCGACTACATTGGCAAGGTGCCCCCGTCTCAAAGGATGTATTTGACCTCGAGAGCACAAAGCGCGGCATCTCCTACTTTCAAAAGGCACAGAAGTTAGAGAAGACGCGGCGGTTAGACCAGCAGACGCTTTTTAAGCTACACACAGCGACCACGAAAGCGGCAGTCAAGGAAGACTGGGGTGTTCAAAAAGCCATCAAGTCGACAGTGACGGAAATTGGAGGCAAAAGGGGAGAGATCGTTATGGACATGGTGTCCGGAAAAGACAAGGGCGGCCTCGCTGACATCGAAACCGTTGATATTGATAAATTTACTAGCTTGGTGTATGGCGAGAGGCCGAAATGGCTTTGGCATGGCAAGCCGCGCCGAACTCCCCTGGAGCATCATGATCATGACCATGACGTGGTTCCACCTCTACCAAAGACCGAAGCAAATGGCCAAGCCGCCGGGAAACGAGCTCACTCCTTACCAGTAGAGGAGGAATTGGAGACGAAGCGGAAGGACGAGTTGCTCTCTCCAGAGGTTGGAACGCCCCTCCGACCCGCAGTTAGTATGCTGGAGGGTCTTGGAGAAAGAGATGGGCTACACAAAACTGTGTTCAAGAGCGTTGCCGGAAAGATGAGTGACGCTCGATCAGGCTTTGGACGTTTCAAGGACGGCGTCAGGGGAAGAGGTCACGGAACGCGCCTGTCGATATCAACAAAGGAAGAAGTGTTGGAAAACGGAAACGGCTCCGCCAACGCATTACAGAGTTTTAGTATCCCGCCGAGCCCTGCCGCCGTGGTTAGTCGGGCGTTTACTTGGAAGACGAAACCGGAAGAATATCTCTCTACTATCAGACGAGGAGACCCAGACGCTTTACCTGGGCTTACGGCAGTGTCTTCGCTCTCGTCAACAGTAGACCTCAAAGCAGCAAGGCTGCTTGAATATGAAAGGAAACCAAGAGAGTCAGACAGGTCATTAGAAATTCTCGGCTCAGAAATGCACCGGAGGGCACCCTCTGCCGTGCCATCAACTGCTGATGAAAGTGATATTGAAGTGATATGTCCTGGTATCAGGGACAGAACAAATTTCCAGCAGCTTGCCTTGTCAAGACGTCATAGCTGTGACCTCGCAGAGCTATGCACAAGGCGGGTAGTCGATGAGAACAGATGGGCACGCCGCATGTCATTCGGCGACGCTGAAGAAGCCGTACTATCCTGGGACGATTTGATTGACATTATGGACGAAACAGATGATGAGGCCGCCGAAGCCAGAGCAGTAAGCGCTCGCCACCTCGCTCAATACATTGATAGTATCGTATATGGCATTGAACCCTGGGTCAAGGACAAGATCAGACTTGTTCATCTGCTTGACGAAAAATATGACAAAGACAAAGCCGAGATACAAAACTTGCATCATCACCTCAGCGAGATCTATAACCGAGTCCAATACAGCTCTGAAGAAATGCTTGCAGAAGAGCGTGCCAGCCTGACAGAGAGCGTTAAGGAGATTGAAATTCTTGTGGCACGCCTCGACTACGAAATCAACGCACTAGTGCAAAAAATCAACGATGTTGAGGACGGCATCAAAAACTTCGAGAGGCAAGTCGAAGACGTTGAGAGGAGGGCGGACGAGCTGAGAGCGCAACTCGAGACAGAGAGCTGGCTGCACTGGTTTGTGAGAACCTTGACTGGCGTGGGAACCGGTCCCCATATCACTCGTTCTGTGTCATGATACGAGCTTGCATCATTTTGGAGTTTTATTCCCCCATGCCTTAATTTTTTTTTTTTTTCTTTCTTACTTTAATCATCATTTACCGAAAGACGGGGTTGGAGTTGGACATTGATGCAATCATACAGGATTCATGGAAAATTGGCGTTCTATTTCTTTGCTCCTCCTTCTATGTCTTGTTTTTCATTTATTGCCTTTCTTGCAAGAGGATAGATACCATTTTGCAGAGGAGATGTTCACTCATCACGATGACAATGCTGCAGCTAGGCAGCACCCAGTATACTCTTTGATATAGCTTTATACATTTAACATGATATATGTATATCCCCATGATCCCATAATATCAATGTCCCATTTCAAAGGTTGCCGCCGCATATTTCCAGACAACTCTCATATATTCGTACAAAACATAACATCCAATTTGCGGCCAAGAAAGAGAGGGGAATGCCATATAATATTACTCCTTTTTTCTTTTTTTTGGGTACTTCTATAGCTTTGCTCATGGCTTTAAAACAGTCCGCCAGGCCCGGCCTGTCCTCCGCCCATCGCCTGGCCCTGCTGCTGCATGATCTCGCTGATCTTCATGGACGTGTCGAGGAACTTTGCGGTGCAGCGGTCGAGGCAGACAGACTCGCCCTTGTTGAGCTCGCCTTCGCGGTAATCGGAGGGGACGCACTTCTTCTGGCAGGTCTTTTGCAGCCTGTTTTTTTGCCGGGTCCTTGAATCAGTACGGTGTCCCTCCAATATAGAATTTTTCCACAGAATCCATTTGATGTAATGGGCATACGGAAAGGAGAGAGGGGAGAGGGGAGGTTTGAATTACCGGTTGTAGGTATCAGCCATCATGCGCATCTCGCCCTCGACAGCAGCAATCTTCTGCTCTGACGTGGGCTGGGGACGACCGATTCCGAGGAAAGACATGGTTTAAAAAATTTAATTGAATGAGAGAGGAGGTAAAGGGACTCGGGGTTTGAGGTGAAATTGTTTTTATGGTTTTTATTTTTTGCTTGGAACTGGAAACGGGCGGTTTATTTGATGTCGTCACAGGGCTGCGGCTTTGGAAATGCGATTTGATGTCTGGGAGGAGCAAAATTTCCATTCCCGGCAGGTTTGATTACATAATTGTCTTATCGATAAGGATATGTTGTTTGGTTTGCTCGATTAGCATTGGATAATCTATCTATAAGCTACCCTATTTGCCTATAGTTGAGATAAGTCAAGGGTGAACAAAAAGTCAAATAATTATTCCGTTCATCTAATCAGCACGATCGACTTGTCATTATATAATCGCAGCTTTCACCGCTTCACTACGGCCGCTGTTTTTTTATGAGATGCCGAAGAACGGCGAGCGATGAGGTGACAAGGCTAATTTAAGTCACTGTGGCGCACTCTAAAAAGCCGGTGGGGTGTTGGGAACAAGGAAGAAAAGAACACGTCAATCTCCAATTGGCAAGTCAGATATCGGCTTTTTTGGTTTAGCCTGCCGAGATTGCTCCATCAGATTCCAGACGGTCTTCTTGTTGCCCATTAGCACAAGGTTCTTTTGGGTATAACTATTTGTAAGGCTTGCGTGGGATTGGGGATGGCGTGGTGTTGCTGCTACCACTACTTCGTCCAGCTAGCAATAATAAAGTGTCCAATGGATGGACGGACGGGCTTCACTAGTAGACGAACGAATAGGCGGGCGGGATGGGGGTAAATAGGATGGGCTTGGCGTGGCTTGGTTGCATTTCGAAATGCAGCTGGCGGTACGGAGCTTGACTCATCGATTCCATGGCATCCAATTATCCCACTGCCGCAGCAATAGCCACTGCCTGTACGGAGCATATATTAGTTAGATGCCTGATTGTTTATGTATGCACTATCCATACACGCATGTACGTATTAGCCGCCAAAAGCTAGCATGGCAACCCTTGTTTTTCCCAGCCAGATAATAATGGCTGAGTCTGGATGGGCACGGCATGGGGTCCTCACGCCATCGATTGTGTAATAGGCGTACGACGGTTACGACAGGAACGTGCCACAATGGAGGGGGGGGAACGGATGACGGGAAGAAGAGGCGCTGGTCGAAGTTTAAGTTTTTTTTTTTTTGTCATTATATCATATTCGTCTACAGCCAGTCATATTCAGTCATATATATACGAGTTTTGTAAGAGCAAGCCACATCGGGGAGACGGGGGGGAGACGGGGGAAGATTGTGGTAACACTGAGTGCTTTGTGGAGGTGGGTAAGCTTTAAGCAGATGTGCCAGCCTTATCTTGATATTGGAGCACAGGCTACAATCGCGAGAAGGGGTGTGTGTGCGAGTTGCAGGACAAGCCTCATGCCTAGTTCCAGACCGACGCGGCTGCAACCCATGGCAATGGCCGTGGCTTGTGGGAGAGATGCAAGGTTCGGTGAACAGGTTTCATGCCAGATTTATTTGTTGAGTTCGCTGTGTGATTGTACAAGTAAGTAGCAGCACGCAGTACGAAGCACGAAGCACGAAGCACGAAGTAGCGCTATGGTGGCTATGACATGTCGTATTGTGCCTCCGTGGTGGCGGCTGGCTCTCTCACACGCAAAGCAAAGCAAATGATATATTAGACTGCGCTCGGCCGATCAAAACCGTGGCATGATCCTATGTGACCGCTTCTTTTTCGGCGGTTTCGCGATAACACCAATAAGTGACTGACTGCCTGATCTAGACGAAAACCGAAGTGGATGCATAAGGAAAAGAAAAAAGAAAAACAATAAGAAAAACAAAAAGAAAAAAAGAAGAAAAAGAGAGAGAGATTCACTCTATCGATTCCAGGTAGACATGGGTCCCAAAGGCGTACATGCATATCATCGCGCGGTGCCTCTGCGGCCAATGAATCTCACGCCTGGGCGGCGGCTTGGCCAGCCATTTGCTGGCAGCGAGGACGATGGATCACGGCGGCCGTTTGGGCCAGGCTGACCTGGTCCGATGAGAGCACCTCGGAGCGTGATATTTGTACGAATAGCATGTGCAGACAGACGGACGTTACGGAGTCCCCTTGGCTTGGGTATTGCTACTTGTACGAGTACGGAGAACAAGTACGAAGTACGAAGTTTACTCGTAGCCTGTTCCATATTCCCAGCAGTGCCATAATAGCTGGGCACGGACGGAGCAACCGGCATGATGCTCATATCGGGCTGCGACGAAACGGCCCGGTTTAAGCAGTGGCCAGCTCAGCAACGGCCAGCGCCTTGCGACTTCGTTACCTGCTAATTGCTACCTTAGTACTCCGTACGGAGTACTCCCTTACTTGCTTGCTTACCTGCTAGGTAGGCAAGCATTGATAGCAGCTATTACTACCAGGTACTAGGATCAACGATTATCGCGCACGCAGTCTTTGCCGGCTTGGGGAGGAGTGCGCACAGTAGTAGCACCGGTGTTTTTTTTTGGTAGATGGAACCTAACCTGAGTGATTTTATCCGGACGGCTGAGCTGAGCCCATTGCCTGTTTAGTACCTTACTTGTAGTAGCAGCAGCAGCAGTACTTCGTAGTAGCATCAGAGAGAAATGCGAGCCAAAAGGGACGGCACGATAGCTCTAATCTGCTAGTGAGCAAGCAAGCGGCAGCAGCAGCAGCAGCAGCAGCAGCACACACCGACAGTTTAGTTGTTTAGATTGAGGGCGCATTTCAGCTGTGTGTTGTTCATTGGAAAACAATCAGACTTGGCGGCTTTGCTACTCCGTAGTCGCTTATAGCCTCTGCGCCGTACCATGTATAGTGGCCTACTAAGGTACCCGAGGGTTAGGTAGCATCAGCATCGTCAAATGGCATGTGCCAATTACCTCTTGGTACGAAATACCAAGACCTGGTAATTAACTGCAATTGACTGCTGTGACTGCCACGTTGCTACTCCGTGCCTGTGCTTGTGCTTCTGTTGCGCTGTAGTTTTCTGAACCAAGTACTCGTACAAGTTACTCGTACTCGATACACCATATTTTATTGTTTCGACCGGGGGCTCGAAGATTCAAGCAGCGCCTGGATATACCAGGCCGGGACATGGCCATCGACGGCTGTTGCTTGCATGGAGCAGGTACCGACGGAGTAATCTGGGCTATGGACCTAGTAATGTTTCTGATACACAAGCTGCAGTAGCCATCGTATCGTGCCTTCCCCTCTGCTGTGTGCACCCCCTCCATCTGCGCGCTGGGCTGCTCTTGCCCGCTGTGAATTTTTCTTTTTTTCCCCACCAAAAAATTCCCAGGAAGGAGGGACACAGGCTGGTTGCCTTGGTAGGGGAGAAAAAAAGAAAGAAAGAAAAAAAAAAAAAAGTACACACCACCCCTCCTTTTTTTTTGCGCGCGCTGTTCTCTGCGCTGCTCACAGCAAAAAAAACAAAAACCAATTCCCGTTTCGTCCTATCTGGGCTTATCCTGCCACCCCAAAACAAAAAATTCACACCACCCCAGAATCTGCTCCTCCCTATTGCTCTCTGCATCCTGTCTGCCTAACCTCCTCTGACTCTCTCTCACCTCCTCTTTTTCTCTTTTTCTTCTTCTCTTCTTCTTTTCCCCTCTCTCTTCTTCTTTTTTCCCTCCTCACCATGTCCTCCTCCACCGAACCTCAGGACATCACCAACCAACCCTCCACCACCACAAGCCAAGATGCCTCGGGACGACAGCCCTCCGCCGCCTCCTCCGCCGCCGCCCAACTCGCCGGTGCACAGATAAGCCTGAGCAAGACGCTCCGCCACTTCCAGGACTTCCCCATCCCGGGAATTGACTTCGTCGATATCATGCCCCTCTTCTCCAACCCGGACGCCCATGCTACGCTGCTGTCCGCCCTCGAGCTGCAAGTCTCCCTGTCCTTTGGCACCAACAAGCCCGATGTCATTGTTGGCCTTGATGCCCGTGGATTCCTCTTTGGCCCTGGCTTGGCTCTGCGCCTTGGCATTCCCTTTGCCGCTGTGAGAAAGCAGGGCAAGCTTCCTGGCCCTTGCGCCACTGCCGAGTATATCAAGGAATATGGCAAGGACCTGTTCCAGATGCAGCAAGATGCCATTCACGAGGGGCAGAAGGTGTTGATTGTTGACGATATCATTGCGACGGGTATGTTCTTGTTCTATCCATGACCCCATTGGCCCTTGTTATGCGCAAAACACAGAAATCAAAGGTCGATGGCTTTCTTGTACATACTAGTGTGCTAACTTTGTCCACAGGTGGTTCGGCGGCGGCGGCGGCAGATCTTGTTAATCAACTCAAGGGCCAGGTTGTTGGCTACCTTTTCATTCTAGAGATTCCCGGCCTGAACGGTCGCGAGAAGCTCAGCGGCGCTCCCACTACTATTCTCCTTGATAACCCTTAATTCTGACGAGAAAGGCCTCATCTCCTATTCTCTCGATAAGCGGCGCCATTCTTATATAAAGATGACACGTCTGGAAACCAATTTCTCTATACCATCACCCCTAGTCGACTGGGAAGTGTCTACATTGGACGATATATTACCACTTCTCGACGCCCAAAATCGACTCGAGGCGCAATAGACGGATGGTTCTTCTTCTGCTGGGGCTATGAGTTTGGCTCCTGTGGTCCCCTTTATCGGCACGCTTTTATTATATATATCAAAAGTTGTTTGCTTGGATCATTTCTTTGGACTTTGGGCTTTTCCTAAAATACTGTTTTACAAATTTCCTTATCCTTTTCCTTTTTTTTCAATACGGGGTTTCTTTCGCATATTACAATATCAAATAACCAATAGACTATGGAAAGCGTTTTCTTCTCTAATTGGGAATGGGGAGTGGATGCCGTGCTCTGTCTTGTCTACTTTTACGACAACTCTCATCTCTACTTTTACGTTTTACATAATATGACATAGACTGCCTTGCACTGCTAAGGAATTTGGAGAAGTAGATGAGGACAGAAGGGAGCGGATTTTCAACCACGATGAGCACGCAGTGGAGAGTCCGAAAAAAAAGACGTTGGGTTGGAAATTTGTTGGGACCAAGGCGGGTATAGTTAATAATCACGGCTTGGAAAGAATTATGCAATCTACAATGAAACTCATCTCTTTGCTTTACTTGATATTTTTAACGACTGTTCTCAGGTGACGCTGTTTCCATGGATCTCTGAGCCGTGATACTTGCTGAGAGAAGGAATGCAGATACTTGTACTGCTTGCGACGTTTCTTGGACAATACTATCATGATGATTTTCCTAGAAGTTAAATGAGTTAAAAGAAGACCAATAGGGCTTATTTCTCATCAAATGTGGCTAGCTATCCAAAATATGTTTCATTTCTCGTCATCAAAAATCTATCTCATCATCACAGGGATTTCCATTTTCCAAAAAAAAAAAAAAAAGGTAAAGAAAAGAAGAAGAAAAAGAATTTCCATCAACTCGTCTTCATGAAGCCCTTTCTCTCTCTCCACGCTCATGCTAACCATATCTATCCTAACCAAATGCTATGTATATATGCTGCGTGATATGTAGATGTGCTATATGTATGTATGATGTATATGCTGTATATATAGATATATTGTATGTTGTGTATATATATTCATATGAATGTTCCTCCTCTCTTTCAACTTATAAGACAGCGGCATTCTCTACGATAAGCCCCTGGCTCTCGACCCGATACTTTCTCCTCATGCCTACGCCCGTTGCACTTCCAAAGAGCTCGTAGTCGCCCCTTGCAGCTCTCACGAGGACCATGGGGATGCCGTGTAGGCGTTTCATGCCCTTTGGCGTGGTTTGCTCTGTATCTAGCAGCGGCCTGGGCAAATCGCCTCTATCGTCAATGTCATAGTCATCGTCGTCGTCACCGTTTTGACTGGTGGGTGGCTCGTCGAGAATGATGACCAGCTGAAGGGACTTGTCGTTAGGGGAGAAACTGGGAATATTATCTAGCTTCTGGCTGAAGGAGCATCCTCCACGGAGCATAACGATGACCTGGTGCTCGCGAGCCGAAGAGGTAGGGAGCGGCCCGTCGCAGGCTTGGCCAGCGAGAAAGACCGTCGACCAAGGAAAGTTGGCTGCCGGGTTCTTATAGTTATAAAACGGGTTGCCGGTGATGGGGGTATCCAAGATGGACGGTACGGGGTACGCGCCTGGGCCGGTGGACGTGTAGGCATCCCAGCTATATATCCTGGCGCTGCTCTTGCTGGCGTCCGACTCTGGTATGGCTGTATAAACCGGCTCGAAGACAGAAGAAACAGCGCGGAGTAAGGATTGAAACAATGAGTCCGAGGCCAGTGATTCAGCGTTGAGCGTGTCGTTGTCCATTATGTCATCGCTCTCTGCTGCTATGATATCTTCAGAAAAAACAAGCGTGCTGTTGCTCTTCTCTGACGTGTCTACCAGCAATTCAATCTCCACAGCATCTCGCCTTCTCCTGCAAGAGAAAGCCTCGTCCTTCAGATGCCTGATATGTTCGGCATGGAAGAAGACTGTTTCATAACGACCTAATTGCGTATTTCCAATGTGCGTAATCCTCCACTTAGGGTCGCCCTTGGTCGAGTCGAACACCTGCTCGAGCTGGAGTCGCAGTCCTTCCAACATATTGATTGTCGGTCCAAGATGGGTCTGCCACGATAGGTGCGCGCTGAATCGCGACACCAAACCGCTGGTAAGGTCGTTGGTAGGGAACTCTATCAACGATATGATTCGCTCGGGAGGAGCAACGCAAGTACCGTTCTCGGGCAGCATAGTCGGCGGAAGAGTCCACGGGAAGATTGTATGATTGGAAAGGGCCCTATATCTCATCACTCGGCCTTTCTTCTTGTCACGCGTCTCAATCACCTCGATTGGCCCGTGGACATTCGGAGTCCGGTACAGATCTGTGAACCGGGAAACGGCAAACAAGTCCGGCCTGGCCGCAGTGGCTGAGCCACTTAATTCGTTTGCTAAGAGTGGCAAAGGTGCAGGACAAGAGTTTGTAAAGCTTTCATCGTAATAGCTGTAGACCGCCACATCTTTGCTCTTCTTTACATTGCGAGTGTTCTCTCGGCTGGCCCCCCCTCTCTTGTTTTTTGGTATAATGAGCGGATGGCCTTCTGTGGTGAAGACATAGGCGGCATCCAGGTTATTGAGCGGATGATCTGGATCGAAAAGCAAATACATATACTTTGCAGTTTCTCCCAGGAAGAAGCTCTCCATACGATCTTGCTTCTCTCCCGTCTGGACGTCCTGGAGCCCAGCCCAGCCGCATTCTGCATAACATCGACGTCTGATATCTTTGAGCACCATCTCGCCGACGTGCAAGTACCATGGGTCTCGAGTGGCACGGTAAATGTGGTATGTGGACTCGATGAACTCGGGTCTCCCAGGCCACCAGCCGATGCCTGACTCAACATTGCCCTCGCGGACAGACCAGCGCTCCGGCAGCGCAGAGTAACGAGTCCACAATGCTGTGTAGACAAGATTCGCCTCGATAGCCTCTTCAACTTCGCCCGCCAAGGCCAGAAGACCTGGATAAAACGCACCCAGGCTGTCAATCCACATGGCGTATGGCTGGCCTGTGGCACGGTTGTTGTTTGAGTAATAGGGGAAATGACTTCGGTCCGTGTACAAATATCGCTTGACCGAGGCGTGAGCTTGATGCCATGCTTGAAGAAAGGCGTCTGATGTCTGCATCTCGGGCGGCAAAGGGGGGTGTAAGGAGTTCGGATCTAACCAGCTGGTCGTACTCTGTCGGCGTGATGTGGAGGCATTGGGCATCCCAAGGCCTGAGAGAAGGATATGACTTTTGAGTGCGTACTCGAAGAAGCTGTCCATACCTGCGCCGATGCCTGCGTGAGGCCCGATCCATAGCCCTCGTTCCGCATCGATGCCGTTACCAATCAGGCCGATTTCACTCCTGCGATGCCATACCTCCCAGAAGGCCCGCTTAGCAGATTGCTCGAACCTCGGGTCTCCTGTAAGCCTGCTCAAGACAGTAAATTCAAGAACAAGACTTCCAGCTCCGGCGCTACAAGTCTCGGTAATCTCTGGACGACCGCCCTGGTCCTCCATGGCTGCTGCCAAGTTTTGGTGGAGGGGAGAATTGACATAAAAAGGGATGCCGCTGCGGAGATTGACTCGAGGATACGGAATACCCGTCGGGGTATAAAACGCAGGAAGTAATCTCTCAGATAGGTCGAGGGCAAGCCTCAACAGCTGGCCGTCGTACTTGAGTCCATTGGGCCACGATATAGGAGCCAGCTCCAAGGGATCGTCGCCTGCGACTCCCTCCGGCTTGGGCACATATCCGGTAATGGGTAACTCGCCGATGGCAAAAAGGTGTGCGCTTAATAGACCACCCACACCACGGATAACCGTCTCAAACACCTGGACTTTGCTGTCTAGGTCGAAGCCTCTAGCACGTATCCCAGCACCAGAAGGTCCCGATCTCCCATCTCCATAATGTCGCACAAACTCGGCCACTCCGTTTTGAAAGTCGCTCAGAGCTTGCGGTCCAGTATATGACCCAGTCTGTGGCCCACCAGCCAGGATTGCAAGAGTGGACAGGCTGTCTATAAGAGTCAACGAGTAGTTACCAAGGGCATCGTTCAAGCTGATTCGCCCGGGGTTGTCTGGATCCCGCGTCAAGGGAGCACATGTTATTGGGCGTAGCTGAAAGCGCGTTGGTCAGCTTTCTATCTACGAGTATTGATTTGTCTAACACCGTATATCACACAAACAAAACCCACCTCGTCTTCAGGAAACGCATGCTTCATATAGTTGCTATATCCATGATAGAACATGTCCACCGTGTCCTGCCGCAGCTGGGCCAGATAGTCTGATCGCATGGCCTCTACCGGCCGCAGCAGTGAGTGGCTTAGCCATAGTAAGGCGACCACCAGCAACATCATATTGGAGCCAAAGCCGCAGTGCTTCGAAATGTGTTGGTGTCGCAATGAAGCCGTTCGGAGAAGCTGGCACGTGCCGGGCGACTCATTGGAGGAGAAAGGCGAGAGATGGAAAGAAGCGGCAGCATAGAGCTGCTGGCAACTGAGGAGCCCCTTCTATGCTCCTGCGGATATTCTCTATAGCAGGCGTCGTCAAAGGCGAACGGCGCTGTCACCAACACTGGCCGTTGAATCGCCACATCGCCGTGTGTTGTCTGTCATCTTTTGCGCAGCGCCACAGAAGATCAGACGTCGGGGTACAGCAGGGGAGAACAGCATGTGGCTGGTGCACAGAGAAGTGTGGCTGGTGCATGTCTGCATTACCAATACAAAGCGCCATCATGGAGCATCCAATGAGAGGCGACCAAATAGGGCTGCTTACCAATCCCCATAGAGATGCTTCTTTTCCGTTTTATTACCAACCTCCCCCATTAGAACATCAAACACCGGAACGTCTCCCCGGGCAGCTCATCTGCCAGTACTCCGTACAGTAGGTGATATGATAAGTGATGCGACTAGGGGTGTGCTTGATGAGAAAAATAATTAACATTGAGTTATCGACCAGATACATGTATCCAGGAAACGCTGGGCTCGTGCGAGGCCACAGTCGCGAAGCTCGCCTGACTTGGCGTGCTTTGGCCTCTTTCTTATTCTCACCCCTTAGCGCGCCTATTGCTATAGCATCTTTGCATACTTCGTACCTCTTCAGTGCAGGTTGGCCGCCTTGTGTGCGTACCATCGGACAGTGAGGTGGATCTATCATTGGTCGTAATACGAGCTGTGGTTAGCTTGGAAAGATGCTTACAGCCCGACAGCTGCAGGCGTACTAAGCATTGCAGCCCCCAAACACGCAGTCCAATCTGGACTAATTGGAGTACATGTACTCCCGTAAACGGCACTTCTATAGGCCTGGATAACAGCGGCTACCCGTGGGTTACTGAGAGATGCTTCTGCAAGATGTACCCGGATTCAACAGACAAATTAATTTTCACAAATACCCAATTTACACCGACAACATACAAGGATCAAAGCTGCTCGCAAACGGGAGTCCTTAGTAGGGTGCGAGTAAGAAGGTGCCGAGACTGTGGACTGTGTAACACGAGCGCTAAGCCAGCCATCCACGGGCGTCTATTTCCACGCCAGCACGGCTGAGCACCTGTAATAGATTCGCCAGTTGTCTCGCAATGACGGTAGTAATCAGGGGATCTTTCTCTCATCTACTACGCCGTGCATGTCTAGCTGATTACTATCAGATGATTCTTCTGTCAATATAGTATACTGTATGTTGATGAATACATGTACGCTGCATGTATTATATCGACAGGTACGCAGGGGTATCTCAAGTCTGAGTCCTTCGTACTGTAAAGAGGCAACCAGCTTGTAGCAAACTACTCCATGAATTAGCGAAGCAACCTATGAAGGACCAACTAACCAATTTCCCATTGGAATCGTGCGAGAGCAGAAGACAAGCAAAAACAGGGATCGGGGTTTGCCTCGCAAAGGATACAGGTATATGGTACGGAGTAGAAGGCCTTCTCGATCGTCACGGGCGTGTCTATAACCAGCAGCAAGACAAATCCTTACATGTACATGTATTCGTTCCTTCAACGGCCTTGCTAGCGAGCCAAGCTGTCGTCAAGCTAGCACAAAAGGCCTTGGTTCAAATCCACCGCCACGCCACGAATGGGTTGTATGAAGCAGGACATGCATGCCTCGCCTCGCCTGGACAGGCAGCGTATGAGAAAGTATCGATACTTTTTGTTTTTTAATATCCACAGCCGAGACAGAAAACATCAAGTTTTGCTCAAAGCAGGGCCGGCGCTAACTCGAGCCGCAAGCCCTGTCTTGCGGATTTCTTGAAACCACCCATGCTGCATCCATGCTTGGATGTACATACATGCCTCTTTTCTCTCTCCTCCCTGGTCACGAACTGCTGCTAATGGCAAACCCGACATCTCCCCGGCATGATCTCCACCGCGCTAGGAAGTAGATAAAAACAGCACAGCGCAACGCCACGCGGAGCTCGGCCAGTTATTGTCCACCAGGTATCTGGGATTTTCGCAGTGGAAAGGGTGCTTTAGTTCATCCGAAGAAAAACGCCACAATTTGGTGAGATGCGGGTTACGGAGTGAGAACTGAGAGCCCACCCGCCGCAAATCGCATGCAAGACTCTAATCGCCGATGTGACTCAGCAAATGGACTTCTGGAACAAGGCAGTAATAGAACTTTCTAAACTTAAATGGAGATATCTCCATCCATGCGGATCGGGTCCGATAACAGGCCTGGCGATGCGAAACACTGCCCATCCGAGATCCATCTCCAGGCGTCCCTCTTCCAGCTCTCTCCGCCTTTCAGTTTGCCTTTTGGACCAATCTGTTTAGCTCTTGCGGGAAAAACAGGGAGAGCAAGAGAAAAGAAAAAAAAGGTGACATGGTAGTGAATGTCATAGAGCATTAGCTAGTGGATTCTACGCGCCCTCTCCCTCTGTTCTATACGGGCAGTGTCTCATACCACTTCCCACTACATGTATCTTTCAGCATAAATACATTGCTTACCTACCTTAGGTATATCAAATAAATTCGTACTAAATACAAGCATATTTGTTTTGGTGCTACTCCGTAGGCACTTCGGAAAAAGTCTCGGAGACGTCTGCTCCGCACATCAAGTCTGAAAAGACACACCAAAAAAAACTGGAACATTCATGATGTGAAATAAAACAAAAGCTACTGCCGGATCGCTCTCCCCGCCAGGCTAAAGGGCCAGCGAGTCCAAAAGCTTCTGCGCATCTTCTGTGCTACCGTACCTAGCAGGCTAGGAGATAATCTCGTGCTAGCATCTCACACTAAACGGAGCAAGCCCGTCAAAAAATTGTCGCGCCATCTTGTCTCCTCTTTCTCGTAGTTGCCCGGCTCGGCGAAGCCCCAATCTGAGCAAGGCGGGAGTACAGTAGTTCTGTATACTAGTAAGAGAGATCAGCGCCACAGTCTGCGGGCTATGCGATCCGTACTGTGTGTACTTTGTGCTGCGCTGGCTAGTTTGACGCTGTCAGGGGGAGCGGAGGACCCTCTTCTCATCTCACAATGGGCTAGAAGGTGGAGGGAGGGGGGTTTAGAAAGCTGATCATTGTCTGGCGCGCTCATTCAAACAGTGCTCGTAGTCGAATTGTGCCAGCTTCACGCGGCAGTAGTGTTGCTACTAGTGCTAGTAGCATCTATCCCCTTGCTGAGGCTAGGTGATGCGTTCAAGTATGATGGCATGGCGAGGCTAAACCCCCCCTTGCCTGCAGGAAGAGCGTCTCTGGTCTTCCGCGCGGAGCCTTCATTCGCAGAAGCGATCGGATGCCTGCTTGGCCCTGCCGAAGGGGGATGGATCTGTATCTGTACGTCGACCGATCGAGCCTCAACGGACACGTTCCGTTTCCTTGCGGATATCATCACTCTGTTTTTTTCTTCTCCCATGCTCTTCTCCTCCATCATCATCACTCCCCCCATGGGTGGTACAGGTACTACCGATACTCCGTAAAGCCCATGTCCTTCTGTCCGTGGCAAGGCCCCCCTCCCCTTCTCTTCTCCAGGCACACCCGTCCATCCATTGTGGCCACAGAGACAAAGAGGTGCTGGTTCCGTCTTTGGCAGTCATCGGGGCGTTTGTGTGGATCTGGCGAGACGAACGACATTTGGGGGGCGGCTCCAGATCACATGGCTGATAGGCCATGTAGCTGTCTCGAAGGGGTGTGGAGAAAAGGAATTAAAAAAAACCGAAAGGTTGTGTGATACAATGAAAATCAAGGCGTCTCCCTCAGGGCAGTTCATGTCACTCCAACACACGCCCCCCAGAGTCGGTTATTGTTCATTTGCGAAGGGCTAGGTTTGGGGATACAAATTACTCCGCAGATACAGTATGGCTTCACTCCCGCATGGCTGAAGCGCAAATCATGACCCGCAAAGTGGATAGTGTGCGGTGATTCGCACGTCCTGTATTGCGTTGCTATTGTCATGCAGCCTCGTGTAGATGCTACTCGGGCAGGAGAGGAGGATGCGGACAGTCCGTTTGCTTAAGGACCAATTAGAATAGTGTTTGAATAGGAGAATGCATAGCTCCGTGCTGCGGCTTTCCCACAGTCATACCATCCGCCCATATACGATGACTCTAGTCACGGAATGTACCAGCCGCCTTAGGGGTCATCGCTCTGTGCAAATCAAGACCGGCCGGTGACAGACTTGCGTGTGCGGACGTTACACTTTTGACAGCTCCCTTGGTTTATTTTTATGGGGTTGATGATCATCTTGTGGAGAATAGAGGACCGATTTCTCTACCATGCGAGTGATAGAAAACATCGCCAGTCTGGCACTATAATTTTTTATGTGGTCGGCGCCGGCGTTAGCTGTCACCCCCTTGTCGTTTTTACTCCATGCAGGTAGTAGACAGGTACCATGGTATTTTAGCTAATCGTCTGTCCCCTTCTTCTGACGAATGCTATCTTTCCGAACCCCCATTCATCCGGGTGGCGATCCCAGCGCATGAATTGAGTTACACGGAATAACTTCCTTGTCATTGTTAATTTTTAGGCCCAGATTTGATTTCTAAACGAACTGTCCAGGCTGCAATCATCGCTTCCAGCTTTCCCCACAGCCCTGGCAACGGCTTTGACCTCCGGAGGATCAAACAATAACCTGGAATCGGTACCACCGCCACTCAGGACCACCAATCACCCTGGCTACCTATTATAGTAACTCCGTAGGGCAAATTGTAAAAAAAAGCTCTAGCCAAATGGGATTCGGAATGCAGCAAAGTGACGGGTGATGTACAATAGCCTGGCGTTTAGGGCCCGCGTAGACCCAGCGCTAGTGAAACGCACGAGGGCCTAGGATTTCGATCAGTAGGGGTCCTGGCTAAGGTGGCGGAAGTTGAATGCCCTGGAATTATTCCGTACACTGTGATGATTTTTGAAACGTCGATATGGAAGCCGTAGATGCTGTAGATTTCCAAGTCGATCGGGACTCCTGGTCTGCGTGCGATTGCACCTCTGTCGTCAAGGACTTGAACTTTGTGAATGTGCCATTGATTTGCTTACATATATTCTCGGTGAGACGTAATGCCCAAGGTAAAGGATGACACGAGCTTACAGTGGGAGGTACATGCAATGAGAACAGGTCCAGCTCTATCAAGGGAGAAAGGATGTGGCCACTAATGTCTCACAGCCCCAATATTCCGTACAAGGAGGCTGAGAGAACCACCGGCCCAGCCTCCAGAAAACTTTCAGCTTCGTATTTACTTCTCTTCTCTATTAGATCATGCTTTAGAAACATTCTCGTGTGAGAGAGAGAAGGCGTATGTGGGCTAACTAAGGTGAAGCCATAAAAAACGCCAACCCCCCCTTAATCTTGTCCATTTCCACGTGGCCGCCATCGAAAAACGAAACCGCCACAAGCTAACTACTTTAACTCTATGCCTTCGGCTTCTTCTCGACGGTGTTTTTGCCAATTCATAAAACCGGTTCTTTCCAAAGACGCCGGGCGATTCTCACCTCGCGTGATTGTGGCCAAAAAGCAGTTTGGCCTTCTTTTCATTAGCAGGCGGGCCACGTTTCCACCCCCCTTTAGCGTGAGACCTGATCATCCCGCTAGAAGCGCCTTACGCTATACATCCCAGGCCTTTTCCACAGCGGAGAGCTCGGAGGAACTTGTAGTATTGCGGCTTGCAAGGTTTCTCTTACAGCTCTTCGGGGGCTACTACAACGGGTTTTCATTGCTTCTTCACTTAGTGCGACTTGCGAACGCTAGGAGGGTTCAGGCATTGACCTGGTTGATTGACTCCCCCCATTCCAAGTTTGTCCCCTGTATTCCGCGAGTTGTACCCGATTGTATGTGAATCTTTTCCCTGTTTCTCCCCCTTTGCTGTGGAGGAAAGCTCAATGGCGAATACACAGGCCTTGATGCCAAACTCGAGGCTTGAGGTAGAAACACCCCCCGTCTCCATGGAGAAACAGTAAATAGAAACAGCAGACTTATTACATGTAACATTACATCGAATTGCCAACCCACTCAGCCTTGTGGGAACAGCGGAAATCCGTCCATAGGTCCCCCGTGTACAAAGGTGAGACCAGCAGCCAAGGCCGGTGGCCCCTTGGTTTCGGCACCGGCACTGGACCTCGTGGTTTTCACACCCTCAATTGTTTAAGCTTCGCGTGGGATTTCAAGCCCATATCTCCGAAATTACAATAACTTGTACCACTTGTAAAATCTCATGGATATTAAAGGCTGAAGAGGGTGTCGAGCTATCATGGTCGTACAAACATCCATACTCGTACAAGTACTAAGCATCTTGCAAGTCAAAAACAGTCAGGGTAGTAGCACAGCAATCTAAGACACGGCACTTCTATTATTCCATACCTGGAACATACGGCAAGCCAACAACAGAGTAAACACGTTTTCGGTTCGGGAAAAATCTGATTCGTCCAACTCTGTCGTACCTTTTATCTTTGTATATACTCCGTATTTCTCTTATTATTATTCTTTAATAGATTAGCTGATGCATTTGCTAATCATTTCTGTGTAACCCCCTTCTTTCAAGCGCGCCTTGTGGTAATTGGGAGCTAGTTAAGCAGTGTTCACTCTAGGGCAAAGACGGCTTTGTTCGCGTAGTTTAGCGGCCAGTAGTATGGAAAATCGTCAAATCTACTACCAGTACTAGCAGTTGTTCTAAGTTCAATGTTTGCTCAAATTTCCCGATCTGGCAAATGGTCAATGCTGCTGCTCGTAGCCGTAATGAAGAAACTGCGGAGACATATACGGAGACATTCGTTTCTCAGCTGGTTTCTATTTCCAAAGTTTGCAGACTTGGGTTCAGTAATCCCGTGTATAGTATACGTGGATATGGATATGGATATGGACAGGTGCAGAGTCAGGACATTGCATGTCTACCTCCGCCCCCTGCTCAATTGTTAGCATTCACAGTAAGTTACTGGTTTGATAACAGATAGCCTCGGTTCCGCAACCTATCAGCTGGTGCATATTGGTATGGATTTTACCTAGTCTATACATATTCATGCATCGAGATTGCTAGTACTCGTAGTATGCAGCGAGTATCAAACATGTCGGCAATTCTTCTCTCTCTCTCTCTTCAGTATAGTGTCTATCTATAACAGCACCCCATCGCATCAAAGTACCAAAACAAACGCCCCTCGTTGTCATCAGCCCCTACTAGCCTCACAGCTATGCGCCTGGCGGTTGTCGGCTATGAGCAGTCACCTATTACATGTATGGTAGTGTACTAATACAGAGGTACCTGTACCCCTCACGGCCACATTGTATATAGGTAGGTAAGGTAGGTATCTTCTCCGGCATGCTAAGTTACACCATCAAGCAGAAGGATGGAAACGGGCAGATGACTTCCACAATTAGTAAACAAAAAAAAAAGAGGACATTAAAATTTAAGAGATAATTTGAATATAAAATATAAAAAATAAATTAAATACCCTTGCAACTAGCAAAATAGGAGGAGGAGGCAATGTATGAATTACTCCACTTAAGAAGAGAGAGAGAAAAGTACTTCGTACTACCCAGTGCGGATTACTCCGGGTGTGCTACTACCCAACGTGCAATGGCAAAATACAAAGGAACCTCCCATGATATGATATGGATTTGCTACAACAGGACAAGCGTCGGGTTTGGGGATGGAACCAGGGGGGAAGCTCTCCAACTGTTGCTAATACAGCGAGATGAAGATTCCAACCTAAGAGGGAGAGAGCTTCTCAGTATAAGGTATACGCATCATATGGGCCGCTGTCGGAAGGATTGATCACCGGCAGCAAAGTGCAAGTACCATGCCCAGCAAACTCTGCCACCGCGTCGCATGAGAGGTATTAGTCACAGTCGATGATACACACGGCTCTTGGATACGGAGCATGGAGTACAGGCACATGCTAAAGAGGGCATGCAAGCTATCGGTACCTTACTTAGCTAAGTCAATCTGCCTAATCTATGGTCGCACAGGCGGGATAACCTGGCAGATCCCGTAGCTGTTGTAGGCACGGAAATAGAGCCATAAGAGGTACGAAGTACTCCGTACTCCGTAGCTCCAGGCCATTTGCTTGGGGGATCGACCCCAATGTCCGTCACGAGCGTACCGGTATTGAGTCAGAGAGTCGTCCCACCCAGACAATTAAAATCCCTTTAACACTATTCGATGTTTAGTATGAAGTACGAAGTACATGGCGTTGGCAACACACCGTCCCTCACCCAAGAGTTTCCAGTTCTGGCAATTGCCGATTGGAATCCATTCATTGGCCTCTATACGACAACCAGCAACGGCGCCAAGAGCGGTGGTGAAACGGTGTACTATTCCCCAACACCTTGGATACAGTGACATACCATCCGCATATGGGCGAATGCAGAGAGCATCATGAATGGGGCCTACCACGGCGGAGATAGCTCACGGCTTTGACTGCTTTGAAATGTGATTGCTGCTCCGATTGCTTATGCACCTGCTGCCTTCCTACCTACGACCCAAGTGGATCTCACAGCAGCATGACATATCAGTATCTTGTGTAGCAATTAAACGGAGTTCAGCCCATGTGCGAATAGCAGCTTTTGCTGCCTCTGCGCAATTCTCATCACATCCATCGCACCATTCCTCCGCCCAGCCTCGGCACCTCCTCACCACCTGGGGCCACTCACACCCGAGCCCCCAAATCAACTCCCGAGCAGCAGCGGCACAATCGGGGCAAGATGCAGATGTCATAACGCCGGCGCATTGCAACCCTTCTTCCCTCTGCTTTGTTTTTATTCCGATGGCCCTGTATTTACATCATCTAAGGCTTCGTCCGACCTTGGTTTTCTTTTTCTTTTTTTCTTCTCACTCTTTTCCTGCCTTTAAAGGGTATGCGGTGATAGGTAGACAAAGGATGCTATGTGTGCCCTCTTCGATTGCTGTCGTGTGTGTGTCGCAGGTACAACCAAACGAGCTTGTCATGTAGCGAGCCGTCCGCCATCTTCAGCTTTCATCACCGCTTTGAACGATGTTCGAGAAGCCGCATAGCAGAAATCAGGCTATTCACTTGTCACGTAGCACACCGTAGGTGCTTGCATGCATTTGTAAAAATTCCTGTGCGTGTGTGTGGGTGGATAAATTGAACGGATTGCTTCGCTGGCTTCACCATCCCTGCTATACGAGGGCGTGTACTTCGTACTTGTACATAATACTTGCCTATGCACTGCACCATCGTCATGGACATGAACAGTATCGAATGTCTGCTTCGTGCATATGCTGTTGTATCCGTTCGAGTGTCCACTGTATGCCACCTTGACGGTTTGTACGAGTACAATTCTGCTCCAAGTGGCCGTTTGAAGCGCGCCTTAGGACCATGTGTGCCATCTTCGGTCACTTGGAGCGCTGCTCCGTACATCGGATGACACGGGCTCCGCATTGCGTCCCGTGGCCGGCCGGGGCGCGCCGTTAACAAGAGCCAAAGCACGGCCGCCAGCCGAGACGCCATTTCCTGGCCGAATGCATTCTGCCGCCACACTCTCACACAGGCCCTTGAATTTGCCTTGCTTTGCTTGTTTTGCTGTCCAGGGAGAGAAACGCAAAGACCAAAGAAAACGGGGGAAAAGAAGGAAGGGCAGCCCCTTGCCCCCAACCATGCCCTCCATTCCTTTCGCCCTCGCCTGTTGGTGCTTTCATGGGAGGCGTGGACCCCAAATTACGAATCCACTCTCCACCGCGTCATTTTCCAGACTGTCGGGACCGACAGGGCATGGGTATGCCGTACAGTGCGACTGTGCTCATCCGCGAAATCCGCTCGAAAATTGAGGTGAAAGATGAGAAGAAGAAGAAGACGTCCATTTTATAAAAATTGGAAAATAAAACCGGAAAGGAGGACAAATATTTTGGAATCACAAATGCGCATGGTGAATACGCTTCTGCGGCGGCTATACGCTTGCGGACCGTTGGCAGATCGAGCTGTTGTCCTAGCGAGCGGGATCGATGGCGAGGCGGCTTTCAAGCGCCGTATCCGCCGGCTGGCTTAACGTTGTGGGCACATCTGACACCTTATCTCCCTTTGCCGTGCCCGTGCTGCCATGTGCTGCCAAGTAGGCAGTAGTAGTGGTCGAACTGCCTGTAAAATCGCGAGTTGACAACTACAGTGTTACACTGGAAAAAATGACTATAGGTCGCAAGTAGGAGAAGGATCAAGGCTGTTTTCTTCCGTATTCCATCGGTTAAACAGCACCTCTTTCTGCAGTGCTGGCTCCCGCCTAGCGCATCTGTACTTCGATCATGATTTTCGAGCTCGGGCCTCAGCCCCAGCAGTTCCTAGGCCTTTGCGGCCCCCCGGCAGCTCTGGAGAGTGACAGCGATCGTAATACGCTCCTAAGCGACGCGATTCCAGGCCAGCCATGTGCTGACCATCCCACCTAGCCATTTTGCGGTAATGAGCTGAACGGTTAGCGAACGAGTAGCGAAAACAGGTTTCCAGGACTTTTTCAACCCCAGCTGTTTAGTGGTAGCAGAGTCAATTCTGTTATGAATTTTCCTCCACAAAAGACGAAGTACCTTGATACTTTCTTAAGAGAGGGAAAGAGGATGAGACGCAGTAAATTCCAGCGTCCCATTGTCAATGGAGCCAGAAGAGAGAGGAAAAAAGGTGAACAGTGCCTGTGTGTATGTGTGCATGTGAAAAAAAAAAAAAAAAAAAAAAAAAAAAAGGCACTGTTACTCCTCCCATAACGTAACAGGGGGAGCAGGCAAAGGGCCAGGGGGCATGGATGTACTCGTACGAGAATGCTTTAGGTGAGCGCTCTGTAGTAGAGTACGAAGTACTCCATATGGGTACTGTGTGTATCGACAATGTAGGGTGTGTATGCATGCCTGCAACCAAAAGAAGAGTCCTAGCTTGGAGTCGTTTCCTCGGCCACCATAAACACGCCTCGATATGGCTGCTTTGGACACACTTTCGAGATGATGGAAACAAGCTGCGCCCTCCATGGGTCTTGCAGGGCCGCTGCAGCGCCATACAAGTCTCCATGAGCGATTGCTATGGTCGGCGGTATCACGGAAATCCGCCGCCGTTCGTCGCCCGTTCTCCTCTTTTGCCAAATTCTGCCACCTCCAAGCAGGCAAAAACGGGGTGGGCTGGTCTCGAGCTGCAGGGTCAGTGGAATCAGCAAGGCATCTCGTCCATTCAGGACAGCGAAGACGCGCCGAGCGGGCACAACAGCAGGCAGTACGGGCTGGCCGTCCAAACTGCGACGAGCCCACACCACCAGTTCCCTTCTGTCGGGTACGCGCTTTACCTGTAGCAGAAGATGCTGCATCACGAACCCTGGAAGGGGGCAAAAGGAAGAGACGAGGAGGTGAGGGCCAAGCAGGCCACAGTGTGGGACTGCGGTGCTAGGTCGAGCTTGAAGGAGGGTGCACAGAATGAAGGAAGAAGAAAATGCGGTGATAAGGTGCGGCGGTTTACTTCTATGCGGCTGAGCGAAGCTGCTCGAGCCGATGAACACCAGGTAGCTCCTGCACGATGAAGCACTACGCCGCAGCCCTCGTTCCTTCTCTCTTATTTTGTCTCATCATTTCTCTCTTCCTTTCACGCGTCATTTAATACAAAATAAAAAATCATTGGATCTTCTCTGCTACAGTACGTACCTTAGTTTGCTTTGGAGGCCTTCTAGGCCGTAGGGACTGGGATAGGTAGCTTTAGCACTGTACTGTACAAGCGCAAAGTATGTGTCACTGTACAAACGCAAATGCAAGCATGCACAGCGCCCAGCCCAATAGAGTCATTCCCCGTATGCACAGTACCAATCAATAATTCATTCCTGGCATTTGGCGTACTCTTTGCTCGGTGCTTCTCGGTCGTTCCCAAGGCGTGCGAGAAGGAGAAAAAAAAAGGTGGCCACGTAGGTAGATAGAGCCTCGTTAGGTACAAAGTAGTGAGTATCAAACGGTTATGCCAGCGCTAATCTGCAGAGACAATGCGAATTGTATGCAGTCCACAAATCCGCCTTCTCTGCATTGATTACTACCTAGGTATCTACCAAGCCGCGTCTTAACGCCGACTATCCAGGTCGTTTATGTCCGATGCCATCCTACCAACCTCGATCTGTACAGCAGTCTACTCTTGCATCAAGAGGCTTAGACCCAGGGCTTTCCTCTCGAACCAATCAAGTGTGATATCATAGTAACGTTGTATTGATTAATTATTTATGAGTTTATTCTCTATCTAGGGACCGAGTGCCTATAGCCAATGCGACGTGAATTTAGTGAGTCAAACACATGATGTATCTAGGCATATCGTGAGATTTGTATCCGTCTTGAAGTCATCCAAAGTTGCCCCCCCTCTCCCAAACACTTGGTTATACCACCATCAACAAGAGATAGAAGATGAAAAGAAGATGATAAGACGAGATGAAAAATTGGTAACAAAAAAAAGGCAGATAAATAAAATAGAGAAGACAAAAAACACCAGATATCTGAAGAATAATGCGTGATATCCTGAAAAGGAGTGAGGATTCTTCGTCGAGAAGATTCAAGCTTTCTAAACAATAAAACAAAGAGACAGACGTCTCAGGCATTCCCCACCCCCAAGCCTTCCCACCATGTCCGAGTCTCCCCGCTTCCGGCCGATCCCATCAATCCGATCCCGTCCCATCCCATTGAAATATCCGCACCTTAGCGCCGGGCACAGCGTCCCCCATCTCCGATGCTATGCAACGGCCGCATCATGGTGCTTTTGAATTCGGTTGGTGGTACATTGATGCTGGTCGAATGCAAGAGTCGCCGACGGGGTGAGCGTTCATGCGTGCCATATGCTCTCCCGAGGGGACCATGGTGTCATTCTCCATCTTGATGGGAGCCCGATTCTCCCACAAGTGGGCATCCATCATTTCACCGTTGACAGTTGCAAGGTCTTCATCCCAGCGATCTCGCCGTGCAGCATACACCTGGTTGATCACCTCGTCTTCGCTGTGAGGGGTCTGGGAAACTCGTAGTAGGTCGTCGCTCAATGCAACGTCCCCACCTGCTTCTCCTCGGCCGCTGGACCGCTTCTTGACGATGGACTTGCGGCGGCGCCGAATGCAGTCGTCCAAGCCTTCAATGTACATCGCCTCTTCCCATTTCAGATCATTGACAATCTTGATCTCAATATCACTGGCGCTCAAGAGCATGTTTCGGGACCCACCCATCTCAAGGAAGTAGTTGAGAATGATTTGATATCTATCCCTTTCCATTCTCTTGAAGGCGGCTTCAAGTATTTTGTTCTGTTTGATAAAATAAACCATTAGTATTGTTCAGAGTTTAGAAGAGGGGAGCAAGTCAAAGTAGGGAAACGGTAGTCTACTTACATCCTCATCAAGCCAGTCATAGAATTTAGATCGGCCACGTTTAAATTTCATCTGTAGCATTTCTTTGCCGTGCTTCTTTCCGAACTTCTTCGCAAAGTCGGCTTGGATGCTGTCCCACATATCTTGTCCCCTTTGGGACCGGTGTCGCCATCGAGACTCAAAGATGCATCTCTCTTCTTCGGGACACCCCTTTTTGATAGGAGGAGGGACTTCTTGGCCAAAGCAGTTTTTGTGTTCATCACCAGGATCAACTTGCTGTTGGCTGCGAAGCGAGGCACCCTGCCTCTTTGATGATTTTGACTTTTTCACTCGCGTGCTACCCTGAGTGGCAGGGCGCCGACGAGGAGACCCACTAGACGAGCGGCGAGTAGTTTCAGCACGGCTGCTGTAGCTACGGTCGTCTGTGCTGGCTCGTCGGATGTCATGATAGTGCGATGCGTGTTGCTGGCTGAGAAGGGATGACGGGTGAGAGCTGCGCTCCATGTCACGGTGGTGCGGATCCAATGGAATGTGACGGCTGTCGCGTATCAGCATGGGACTTTGGTTTTCCATGCCCATGTTAACGTAGTAGGGTTGTGGTCCTGAGTGGTGGATTGACTGCGTGTCTGGGCCTTCGGATACGCTGAAGGACCCGAAGTATGGCTCTGCTGGAGGATTAGGCGTACGGCGGTCTTCAGCCATGTAGAAATCTTGCGCAACCGGCACCTGATTATTCATTGGCGAGCTATTCTGTGTATTTTGGCTGTGCATGTCGAACTGGCTGCCCCACGGCTGGTGGTACATCTTGGTGCTCCCAGGAGGAGTTGGCACCTGAGAATAAGGAGTACTCGGAGGAGGAGGATACTGCGACCCCAATTTACGGATCTGCTGAAGCGGGGGAGAGCTGGTCGTAGAAACGGGCGTGAGAAGGTTAGAGTCGCACGGAGCAGGGATGTTGAAAGAAGAGACCTGCGAAAAAGGGCGGTTGGTAAGCTTGGAGCCATTGTGAAGGTCAGGAAAAGAGAGGGGAGAAAAAAGACACGGAGCAAATGATGCATCTTTTTCGACAGCATGGGTCGTGGGGGGCTTGTGATGGAGAAGGAAAAAGACATACCGCTGAGAAGGGCGCCACTTCTGGGTAGTTTGGAGTGCCCACAGACGCGATGGATCTGTCGTCAGACAAGCCGTGGGATCCTGCTAGGTCACCTGTATGTGGCAGACCTGCAGTAATATATTGTTGTTGCTCTACCATGTTCATGCGGGTGGAGCTTTGGATAAGTTCCTTGGGCGTTGAAGAACAGCCAAGGATTTCTTTTTGCTTTAAGAAAAAAAAATCGACGGCAATGCAGCTGCAGAGCTTGGTAGGTAGGGGGGGTTTTTTTTTTCTCCAAAGGCCAGCTATATGATCGGCCCGTGATGGCGCAAAGGGTGGCAGCTTAATCAACTGGTGAAAGCTGGCTAGTAGCTGGCGTGAAGAAAAGCCAACAAAGGACAAGGAGATTTGCGACTTGACAAAACGAATCGTCGCTTGGAATCCGTAACGAGGCACGTTTATGTATTATTTGGAAAAAGACAATTGGAAGGTGGGTATGGAGGGGTGAGCAGTTTGCAATGACCGCCAAAGGTGAAGGATTCTGCCTATTACCTTGGCCGTGGCCGTGGTTGGTCAAAGGTATAACGATAAAGTTAGGGACGATGATGTGGCGGGGGTAGAACACAAGAGGTGCAGAAATGGTAGATGAAGAAGAGAGTATTGCGAGGAAGATGAGACAGGAAGAGATGGCAAGACTCTTTGTATTAATGGAGGCTCAGATCAACAGCCGGGTGAGCTCTTCAAGTAGCACTCAAAGTTGCAGGGAAGTCAGTCGACAAGCAGACAGAAATCAGTACGAGTACCTCGACATGGCATAGTGACACGGCGTGGGACTAGGATGCAGGGATACCTCATTTGATCCTTGTCGACCAGGGGGTTCGGGGAGTGCAGCTAGAGTCGTACTGTACAGTATGGCGTCGACTAAGCCCCCTGCAGATGCAGGCAGGGCTGGCAGAGAACTAGACAGGGCATGCCGCTGTTTGAATGTACATACAGTGGCAGACACTGTCGTGCATGAGATAGCCGCCGAGGGTGCGACTTAGGCTGGACACCCAGAACTGGAGATTGGGCCTTTGTTGGAGAAACGGTAGGGGGCGTGGGGACGAACAGGTGGGGGCGTATGCATAGTATGTTCAAGGAGATGCCGAGTGTTCTTGTTTTTATAGTGGTAGAAGTACCATTTGTAGGCACTGCAATTAGTCCAATGAGTGCAAACCAGACGTATACAGTGACACATGACAATAGAAAGCCAGGAGGCTGTCGGATATGGCCAGATGAGCAAAATACAACCTAAGAAAGGCCGAGCAAGAGGCAAAGAACAATCAATAGCAGCGGGGACACTAGACCAAAACCTTTTCCTCTCTCCCCTGGCGGGCGATCGGTGAGCACGGGCGACTGTGAGTAATTAGTAACTGTACCCCAATATCAGAAGATCTGCCTTACTTTTTTCTCAGACTGCATGACATTTCAGATAGGTTCGTGGACCACAGTTAGAGCTATCTAGCAACGCAAAAAATTACACTCCCAAGGATAAAGGAGGAAGTTGGGGGGTAGCGACTGGTGATAGAGAGATAGCTGGGACAGAGAGAAGCGCTTCGAGGAGCCACTGACGTATCCGGCCAGGCATATCAACCCTGAAAAGATGCGTCAGAGATGTAATGCGCTACGGATCAAAGCACATGTACGCAAAGATGGTTCCTGCAGGGGCTAACTCCATCTCCACTGTTCATGGGAAGACGCTCATAGAGCCATGACTGTGTCGCGGATAGAGGCTAGCAGAATGGAGGTGTCATTGCCATGAGGTGTGTCAACGGAGCGCCGTGCTATCATTGCCTGTGCGACTCTCAGCTAGGTCTCCACTACGGCCATTGAAAAGAAAAGGAAGACCAGAAATCTCTTTGGCAGCTAGGTTTGTAGCCTAGAGGCAATAAGGAATATTCGATGTAAGGGAGGGGGGAAAAGATCCATAGCATCGTATCCAAGGCAGAGGCAGCCGCCACGAGGGAGAGGCCGAAGGCAGACTGCTGTGCGCTGGCAGATATTCAGCCCCGGCATAGGACACGAACCAGCTAAAGCATGAGAGACACCGCGATTGCCGAGATCGTACTAGTGAGGCATCTGTTAGTATCGCTCTTTGAATGATGAAGCCAATGTGTACTTCGTAAGGGAGCCTCAATACCTGGTAGCTTCGAGTGGCAGAGATCAGGATCCGCCAGCTGGTGGGGAAATGAGAATCATAATCCGGGCGGTCTAAAATACCAGTCTAAGGCTACTTTGGCTGAACTGTCTTCTTAGTTGGGATTAGCGCGCATTCCCCAAACAGGATGCCAAGGTTCTTTGTACTTTGTTGCCCTGTGTTGCGGACGCCGTCTTCGTACCGGAACCTTGACTTTCGCGAAACACTGCAGCAAGATGGAGTTTCTCTTACGAGTGAGTACCTCGTACAATGCCCATTCTAGGCTCGCCTCCAACTGGAGGGACGTTCCTGCTCCCTACCTTGTACGTAACTGGTACAAATACGCTAGCACTTACCTTACTCCAGGCTCCGCACCAGCATCGCAAAAATTGCAGGTTCGCGAGCCTGCTCTACTACTGTATAGTAATGTACCTCGTAGGCAGTGTGAAGTGCAACTCCCCTCGCTGTCTGCCTTGAAGGGGCCGCACCGCAAGCACTGCCTTCTCGCACCACATAACCAGCACAGTGCGGCCCACACTGCCGGCCATTTCTATGCTTTCATGGAGTCGAGATTCATCAGTTAAACGTCTGCGGCGGTCTGGCGACTCGCGCTACACGCTACCACAATTGCACGCAGCCATTGAGCCTCCCTGCGTGGCTTGAGAACCGGTTGCCAGTAGTCGACCGGAAGACGTGACGCTACCTAAACTAAAGCGCAGAATTCATCCCACAATGGCAGCCATGCCGTGCCTCGCTTTCAATTGTGCGCTATGCCCTGTGCCCTACGACATTCACATTTGCCTCGACTAGCATCTCATTGACAGTGCCGCTAGCGTCAATTTGCAGACGTGCGCAGCGACCTAAAAGTCTCGAAAGCCTCTACTCCATGGGCCTAGCAGACTAGCATTGAATGGCTTGAGGTAAAATTGCCCCCGACTGTGTGCCCGGACAACGTACCCGCAATCAGCATAGAGGCAGATGACCGTGGAAGACAAGCTGATACCTGTCGCGACCGACGGCTGCGTCGATTCGGATGGCAGCGGCATATGCCTCGCAAAAGCGCACAGAAGCACTAGAGATCTGATCTGCCGTCTACGGTTTTCGTACGTCCGCTCATCGACGCTTCTTCCCCCGCCTTCTCACACCTGGCTCCGATCGGTAGACCAGTATCTGTCGAATGAGATACCCCTGAAAGGGGCACTGCTTGCGTACTGGCCAAATAGGCTGCCCTGTGTCTATCCGGTGGATCATGGCTGTTAGTTAGAGAATGCTAAATCTGCCGTTCTCTCATTCACTCGGTCATTCAATCAGTCAGTCAATCATATCACATCATTCAATGGCTTGCTAGGTGGGCAATCATGTATTTCAATAGGTGCCAAGGCAAATAGCGCAGCGGAAGCTTGTCACGACACGCTCCGTGTCCATACGCACTGCTTCCTCTCTTGACGCCTCTAGCGCAGCACTGTTCCTCGAGCAAATTTCATGAGATACATCAGACATTCTTCAACAGAGACGGAATGAGTGATGCTGCTACTTCTGCTGCTGTGGCTTGTCTTTTTTTCTTTCTTTCTTTTTTTCTTTGTCAAGCACAGCTAATTCGCCTTTCAGCAGTTAGACTATTTTTCGGAAATGGCTGATGCCGAGATATTGACCAACCTTGACGAAGTACTGTATGTATGTACTAGGCAAGATATCAGGTCCCACTTAGGACAGTACAGAGTTCAGAGTAACCAATTCCGACTGCCCTACTTGTACGAGAACGCTAAGCCCGTCACCACTGACCGAGTCAAGTGCAAGGCCTAAGCGCGAGGGACATGACAAAAAGACGAGAGTTCAGACACATTTTGAGAGTAGAGAAGTCTTCTACACTCATCGCGGCCCACCTGTGCGCATTGCTCAAGTGCGAAAAGGTCGCATCGCATATCCTGCCCGATACCCCCGTCCAAAGTTGTATGAATGCACCAGACCTTGTCATAATTTCCACGCTGTCGGGACCGTACCATTCTCAAATCTCGCGCAGCGGAGTCAAGGTCAGATTGGACTTTTTGTTCTAGGCCATGGCATGCCAGTCCGCATGGGGTACTCACGCGGACTTCGCCCGAGAAGAAACTGTGCTTCTTGTGGCAGTAGCCGAGAGAGATGCCTGGGCTTGAGATATGCGGCTCCATTGCTCTGAGCAGACAGGCCCAAGATGGTTGCGGTTGGTTTGTCCCTCATTCTTCCGCTGTAGAGCTTGCCTCACCAACGAGAGGCAGTGGTTCTCAGGACACTGCCGATGAGATCGTGCCAACGCTGAAAATCTCCTTGCTGTTAGCCTGGGTCGTTTCTTTTTCCCACTGTGGCTCTACCGCACGCACAAGTTTGCAGTCAAATATGATCGCACCGCAGCTCCAGTAACGGCACATCACAAAAGGTGGAGAACCAGCATGGGGAGTCGGAGGGATGACCGCCGACTGACGACAGTGTGTGGGCAGTGGCGCCACACCGTTCCCATGCCCCTATCTGCACGCGTTCTGAGTGGTGATGGTACGACGTCGCACTCGGAGGACGGAAACCGAAATGGAATGAATGAATCACTTGCCCAGGGAAGGGAGTCATTAGGGACAGAAGTGATAGGCCCAGCCCACGGATGATCCGACTTGGATTGAGAACTGGGTAGGGGGGCAGGCCTCTTGCTCGTTTTTTTTTCTTTCTCGCGCACCTGCTGGTTCTTGCGGACGACGCAACAGAGTTCGGCCCCGCGTCTGGCCACTCATCTGATGGCGCAGCGCTCCATTGCGCTAACGCACGCTAACATAGTGCGATCCGTCCCGTCGGTACGCGCTAGCAAGGATCTCTTCGATCCGCATTGGACAATGTTTGCGCACGCCCCCTCCACAGACCAGGTATCCCTGCGCTGCGTACAGCCCTTGTTCGGCCAATGGGCGACCTCTCCGGAATTGCGCGCTAGTCCGTAAGAGGCACACCTACGCGCGCGTCTACCCGCCGTGAAAGGGCCTGCTATTGGGTACCGACAGCGCAATAAGCGAGCCTGCGCTGTAACTACAGACCTATTTACCTACAGACCTACCTACCTACCTACCTCGCTGCAAGGCCAACACACAATCGTCCATACCCTCCCTACTCCCAGATTGACCTGTCCCTTGACCAACGCAGTTTTCTTATTCCCGCCTCCTATACGGCAGCCACCACCGGCCGTACCTAGGATAGCTCGGTACCGCATTCAGTGGTCTCTGCTCCTTGGATGGTCTAGCGAGACTGGATTATGCCTCTGCGATTACTATATCATCTTAAGGGGAGAGGAGGGCGACATTTCGTATTTCTCCGGAGCTTCTTGCATCCCACTACGTAAACGCATGTCACCGATGCTTCTCTGTTACTCGACCTGCGACCTTGTTCAGCGGCCTTGTCCTGCTCCGCCGCACTCGAAGGATCTATCAAGTCAGTAAAGACAGCCTTGCGTTGAGCCATCCCACATACAGTCCTACATGGCGCCTTTGAGAAGTGCCATTGCCTGCATTTCATTTGTCAACTTGGAGTGGTAAAACAAACGCTCGCAGGACAGCTTAGCTTGTTGCTAATTAGCTTGCCCCTGACCTCTGCCCTGACTTTTCCTTGTTTGCGTGATTTGCTCTGTTTGTTCGATATTGTTGGTCAGGTATGTGGAACGTCGTGTCTCAACCTACTCTCTACCCTGCCAAAAGCATCCCCCTCTGCGCCTCTTTCTTCTTTCGCTCGTATTTTCCACTTTTCTACACCTCTCAGCATATCGCCAGTGCGAAAATCTGGGCAGGTTCCCCCTCTTCATCCATCAGGTGGAACAGCCGGCGGCTATTTCGGCGGCGTATATTCATGTTTGTTGATGATCATTGTTCTTCACATCTAAGCGCCGGCTTTGCAGCCGTTTATGCGGTGGCTCTACCCGCTTTCTGTTGTATTTTCAAGATACTACTGCACCCTCGCCGCTACACCCGCGTCTGTGAGTCTATCATTAGCCGCGAGGCGCCCAACGACCAAAGTACACTCCAAAGAGTGGCATCTTGTTTGTCTTGTTCAACTTGCTAGCTTTGTACGGCCTTTTGATCGATCTGGGCGATTCTTACGTGTAAGCAAACCGGGCGCTACCGGGCTGTTGGGCCTTGTTTTGGCTGACTCGATTCGCCCCATGCCCCATGTCTCTCTCCACTAAGCATGTGCTCATTTTCAATTTCCCATCCGTTTTCTTCTGAGTCTGTCTCTAGCAGTAACGTGAACCTCACATGGCCGAGCAGCATGTTGGCACTAAGTGCTTGAGAAATCAAACGACATGGTTTAGGATGATCCGCCGCAAGGCGTTAAGGCATCAGATAACCGGCAGCTAATGGTCGATCTTCACACTCTCTTCAACAGCCGGAGGGGATTCGGCCGCGTATCAATGCTCACTCAATTGTGCTGTTGGTTCTTGCGCTTTGACTGCGGCACTTCTTTTTTCTTCTCCCCTTCAGCAGCGCGCTATCTGCAAGTCCTTCCTTTTACCCTCCCAAAACAGTCCTCATAGCCAACCATCTTTTACTTTCCTCGGGGATAATCAGACAAAACGTCAATATCTGTCGTCTCTTCGGATCGCGGCGATACTATTTCCGATCTCGATTAATTTCGATACCTCCTTACACAGATTTCTTAGGCTCGCCTGTAGTAGATTTAGCAGTGTCCACCTAATGGTGAACTGTACTGAGTATATGGGCTCTATTCCAAGTTTTTTTACGTATGTGTATTGATTGTTCACTCACCCATAAGCCGGATGGCTCTCTTGCGCACTCTGCAGTGAGGTGAGCCACACACATTGCTCGCTAGTTCTAGCCTCTCCTCAAATGAGGAGTAAGAGTGGTGAGCATCTGTCCTCTGTCCTGCCACACACTAGGACATACTCCTCCGAAATGGCGCGGCCCAAGTGTGTCAAGAATTGCCACTGTTGACTCGGTTACAGCAGCCGCGAGATTCAGCAAATCCGCTCTCTTCTCCGACAGAATGTCGAATAGGAGGCTGTCGCTGTCTAGACCCAGGGATAAAGATTACCGAATCCGAGTTCAGAATCTAGGCGCGTACAGGTCCTTATCCATACCCGTCCTGGCCTCAGCCGGGATGAACTGGTAACCACAACCTGGATGGAAGTGCCAATACTTTTTTCTTTTTTGCATTAGTACTTTAGCTCGCTCCCTCCATCTCCATGCGCGTGGAGACAGTGGCAACTGGGGTGATGCCGGATACAGGGTTCTTTATTGTTTTGTGACAGTATCTTGACTCCATCGCCCCCTGGATCTTTTACAGACTCTTGTCCATCCGTAGGGGTATAATTGCTTTGGTACTTATGTCGCTCCAATCAACTTGTCTCTATTCGGGGCAAAGTGTGAATACGGACAAGCAACTTACCCCCTATCACCACACCCTCTTTCATTCCTCATCCGTACCCCATCCATGACCCCATCCTGGTAGTCCTCACCTGGATGAGCGGCTCATGTTTAGCTCACTCTATGCCCTACCCTTAGCTGCAAATCTTCTGAGGTCTGGCCTTCCAGGCGCGTGCTGTTCACGCTTCTCACGGAGAACGCAGGCCAAAAACGCATCGCTATTTTCGATTTTTACAGCCTACTTGTACCGTTCTATTCACGACTTAGCGCTGCTCAACATGATGCCAGCTAGGCATCCGTACCAGCCTTTTGCATCCAGATGTATGAGATAATTGCAAACGGTATGCGCCCAAGTCAGCCAATGGTGCTCGAAGAAACAGGATACTCCATCCCTGTTAAGTGAAGCCCTCCTCCAGATCAGCCTGAAGGAGGGAGGGGGGTGAAAGTCTCCCATGCTGACGATACTTTTCATAATAATGGGGCAAATGACAAACTGAAATCTTTTCTCGTGACGAAGCCGGCTCCAATAGCGGATGTCTAGCCCAAACTCCGATTGTACATCCCCCGCGCGCTCCTTAGCTTCTTGCAAAAGCGCCATGTTCTTTTGCTGATCATTCCGGCGGATGTCATGGCAGCCGAAACCGTACTCATGCCCATCGCATGTGGCCCGTCCTCTCGATCGATGGCGATCATGTAATGCCGACACACCCATACTCAACAGGCGATTCCAAGGACAGAAAGGGGAGATGGTCATAACAGATATCCAAAATCAGCCAACAAATGCCGGCCGCCTATACCTTCATGCATCGTGTATGCATCTACAGGTGCAGAGGGGGCCCTAGAGAAAGGAGGACTAGAGAGAACGTTGCATTCTTCACGAGACCTGTGGTCTAAACCTAGCATGGAAGTGCCAAGCGAGAAGGGGAGCATCAAGGGACATATAGTGAGCAGTGCGTCCTGAAATCATCGACTTTTATGGACTTTGCCCGTCTCTCCCTACGCTTCCCGGTACTGTCTTGGGGATAGGTTTTCTTTTCTTTTTCTTGCTCACCACCCCTCTTCTCCTCATGCCGGCATTTTTTCGTAATAGTTTGGCCGGGTTCATCATAGATAGGTGACTGCTCACTTATAGGCTGGCGAAGGGGCCCGTTGCTTAGCGGGTACTTGCTATCCACGATTTATCCAGTACTGTCTGTTTCAAGAGAAAACAGAATCATAGCAGACTCGGAATATCAACGCAGGTGTCCCCTTCTCTCAAGGAGCAAGTTGTCCTTCGCTGTTTCTTGGTATTATTCATCAGCAAAGATACCCAAAGCCGCGTACTTAGAGAATCTGCAATCTCTACTCGATGCTTTCTCAGAACTCCTCTCCTCAGGTACCCATCCCACGGGTCCTTCGCCAACAAGAAGCAGTGAAAGTAACTCCATAATAAACACACGGGCGCCAGCGGGACGATGGCACCAACGTGGCCATCTCTCGTAGATCTCCAGACCTCATGATGGATCGCGCTCAATGAACTCTGCCGGCAGTTCGAATATGCGGCGGCGACTTCTTGCCTCCCAATAAGCCAATAAGTCTCCGCTAGATTAAGGTGAATCTCAGAAGCCCTCATCGATCCGGTTGGCTCCCTCCCGGATCTCCTAAGCCCGGCTGTGTCTTCTCTCTCTTATTTTTTTTGTTTTTTATCTTTCATTTTTTTATTTCTCCAATCTAGTGAGGAATGGAGACGGGGCACTTTTGCTGCTGTTGGTTGACCAACATATGTTATTCCCTTGATCGTTTTTAGACTTGACGGACGCCAACACCCCCCCTCCCCTTCCCTCTCCACTTAGACAAATCAAAGTCCATCTTCGTAGTCGATGCCAGAGAGTGGCCGAGGCTTTTTTTTTTTTTAGTCTGTTTACGGAACGATATGTACTCCGTATGAGTTTGAAAAAGAAAAACTTAAGCGGAGTAGAAAATCTAACAGAATCTAGCAGAGCACCCTCAGGCGTGAGGGGGGGTGTGTAGACCTCCTTGACAGCTTAGTTCATCTCGGTGGATAAAAAAGCAATAGCTCACCGTCCATTGAGAAGCATTGAATCGAAATGGCATATATGCTGGCCCCGGCCTCGGATGCTTGAGGTGATTTGCTGGCTAGATGTTCATTTGACCATGGTGGATGAGCAATAATTGTGGCCCCAATCGTCATTCAGTTTCGACCAAAGCCCGCGCCTCAATCAAGGCAGATTCTAAGTTGGATGAAAAATGAGAGAGAAGCGAAAATGTGCCTTTCTTTATATGTCTACTATCTCTCCTAGAGAAGACTCCATTGTGGTCTCTTTTTGGGCCGCCTGGGCCGGCCGCTTTTTGCGGCCCGGGCGCGGCCATTTTGGGTGGCCAAGCGCAACGATGCGCCACGGCACAGCCAGTATCAGATCGGGGAGAGAAGCCTTGGAGAGATTTACTCTGCTGTGGAATCAAGTGAACAGACGGCAACTAAGTCACAACAGCATCTGGCCAGTATGGTAAATGCAGAAGGGAAGATGCTCGCTCCGTTGGCGGCTTTATCCGCTCTTCCCGTTATCTGAGTGTTGGCATGAGGACTAACACAACAAGCTCTTAGCTGCCGGAGAGACGATGCAAAAACTGTTATGAGCGCGCATAACACTACGGTGAGGCGAGAGCAATGGCCAACATGCTTATACATAAATTACCTGAAAGAGAAGGTGAGAAGACCCTTGGATCGATTTTGAGTGGTGGCGGGTAAAATAGTAGAAATTGGGGAGAGACATATAACACGCAATTTGGGGCCAACACGATGCAAGTGCGTCAGTATCTTCGGATGTATTCACCCTTTACCCGCTTGATTTGGAGATTTTAACCTTCGTTTTAATCTATATGAAATTACTCAAAGTAGGCAATGAAATCATAGTGGCGTGGCATTTTCGGTTTGCCCCCTTTTTTGGGAGCTCCAGGCTGACCAACAGCAGAAGGTAATTTAGCGCCCTTGGATGAGACATCGTCATTTGTACTCAGTATCTGTTTATTTTTTTCCCGTTGGAATACCTGTAGCTGCTAGATGAGAATTCTTTCAATGTCGCGTAGGAATTCAAAGCCAGTACTAGTTAGCAGTGGTACTTTGCCATTGAGTAAAAGAATCACAAGCCTGATGCAACGAGTGGATAGAATTATTTAGCATTTCTGCCTTCTCTCTGGCTTGGAATATGTAATCTGCTTTCTTCGTTAACGTTTGCTGCTAATTCTTTTCAATTTTTTCCCTTTTTCGTCGTCTTTACAGCAATCATGTAAGAAAGGAAAGCCGTAGATAGATACCATTATAGATGCAATTCTTGAAGCCTCTGAAGGATAGTTTTTCGATGTCTTTATTCCTCAAGGTGCCAAGAATATATTCTTTTTTTATGAACAAGAGACAGTGTACGTGGTAGACCAAAATGCATACCTCTCACCCTCTCGAAGTTTTTCTTTTGTATAAACCTCCACATACAATTATATCCCATATGCGATGGAAATTCGCATCATAAAAAAATCATCAAATTCCATAGAAGGATTTAGAATTATTCTAATCTTAATATTCTATGATGGCCAGGGTGTTTGCATTTATCGTACTTCTCTATGTTGAAGTAGCTCTGCGCTCTGTGGCTGGATATTTATTTCAGGTTTTTTTTCGGAGTGCCAAATTTATTTAATTCATTTCTTTGGTATCGCCCTAGAATATTAGCTAGCTATACCTATCAGTCTACATATAGCAGTAGTATATCTCTTATTTTAATGCATTGTTCTTTGTAAATACCCGATTATTTGGGTTGACGCCGTGTTTCGTACAAGAGCGATCCTATTTTTGAGCAGTGATACTATAGCAAAAGACAAAAACAATAAGCATTTCCAACAGGTTCGTAGATGAAAATAAATGATTTTCATATTTCTAAGATGTAACTGACAATATTAATTCTATTGATTAAGCGCAGGAAAGTGGTTTTACGCAAGTCGGTTGCAAAAGAGCGTATGCCTCCAGGGTAACTTCCATATGGTAAAGCAACATCCAAGTACACCATTTCCGGTAATCACCAACATACATCCAAATTATACAAAAGCAACAGCGTTACAAATTCATTCAATATACAGTTATTCATTACACTACGTACATATTTGCCCATACGTCTGTATGCCACAGCCCTAACTAACCCCTTTTCCGAAGTGTATATAAGAAAGAAACACAGAAACCGGATCCAACAATGCCTTATCCCCCAAAATTTTCAAGAGAAGTGAAATGAAAGAGAACGATATGAAGTAACAATAGAAATCATGGAAAACATATAAACGTTACACTCCCGTAGCCCGATATGAAGAGAGAAAAAAAACCCTAAGTATATAATCCGCGAGAAACGTCTACGCGGCATTCCTGGGTCCCAAATGAAATGCCGCAAAAGGAAAAAAAAAAGAACACATAGACAAACGTAGTAGCAAAAGCACTCTGGTATAAAAAAAAACTCACTTATGAAATCCTTCCCCCTCCTTTCCACATGTAGCACGGTGACGTATCATTTTTGCAATTTGTTTGTTCACAGCACGAAATCAATCCGATCTAATACTAGCGGTCTTCTTTGTCGTCTCTGCAAACGTGCCATTTAGGATAGGGTCTCTCCGGCAGCGCGGAAAAAAAGGAGTATTAGGAGCAAAGGGAAGAGAAAAAGAGAAACCGACTCATGGATTTAGGTTCCCGACCCCTTCAGAGCCATCCTGGGCACTCTATGCACCTTCGAGAGGGGGTACAAACGAATAGTTGAAGTCAAGGAGGCCGTCCAGCATCCAGTGCTGGGGATCGAAAAAGTCATAGTTGGTGTCGCCGTAGGTCATATTTCCAATGATGCCGGTCGGTGCGGCTGCAGGGGCAGACAAGCCTGGGGCGCCTGGTGTTAGTACACCATTCGCAGTGAGCATGTTGTTGGACGTGGGAAGAGTGTGTGATGGCATCAACGTGCTGTCAAGTTGCGAAGAAGCGGCTGAAGACTCATTGGCCGAATCCGGATTCGTAGGATGTTTCAAGGCGGCTGCAGTAAATATGTTAGCATTCGTTTGGCTTTGACAAAAAGGACTTGCTCCTCGTCAAAACATGCAAAAAGAAAAGGGGGAATATCCTGCAAGTCTCAATTGCAGCTGGTGTACCCACAGGTCGAAGTGTATCTCTTACCTTCGAGCGATCCTCTGCCCAAAGCTTGATACTCCTCCCTCCATCGCCAAACGGAGTCGAAAACAAGGCTCATGCTGTGTCGACATCGGACTTTGAGTTGTAGGCTATCGTCGACTTGGATAGGAGAATCGTCTTCACGGTTGTAGTTTTTCTGGTCCAAACGGGCGCCGTTCCACATCTGCACCATTAGTTCTGCCAAACGCCACTGCAAATCATTGGATACCACACTAGTAGCACGAATGGCCTGGATGGAGCGGTGGAAGAGATTCCGCCCCCGCTGAAAGTCAATCGTTTTGGAGAAGAAAGACCTCATCAGCTTGAGCAAAGTAAAGGCAGCAGCTACCAGCATCTGCTGCATGTAATTGGTCGCATAGAGCAGAAAAGCGCCTCCAATATTGTCACGTGGAGAGGTTACCTTGTCTACCTCCAATAAATCATCCAGGAAGCTGACGGTCGCCCGCCACAAACCCATCAAGTCATCTAGATAACCAGGTGTCTTGCTGGAATCGAAGAAACCTGCCAATCTCATGTGAAGGGCAGCGGCGCGCAAATGCAGATTCACAATGGGGCCTAGCTGCTGAGACATGACGGATGCATATAGCTCAGAGTATTCGCGTCGGTATACCCTCATGAGCATAGCTCGGTGCTCGTCCCCAGCAACGCCTCTTGGGTCGCTTGCGTTACTATACATCTCCTTGGAGACCTTGTCACAGAACCTTTCAATCTGGAGTCGGGCCTCCAATTCGGGAGACAAATGCAAGGCCGGGTCGTCGCCTGGTCGGAGGGCCAATGTCCAGTCATACAACGAGGAAGCCGGCTGGCCATAGCCAGTGCCGATGTTTTGTGCCACAATGTTGCACACAGCCCATGTGGTCACACGGTCAGCAAGCTGCTCCTTATTCAGATCGACAGATGTCCGCGAGAAATCTTGGATGTGGTTGGGGCGATGCAATCCGATGCCTGTCGCGGTCTTCATCATGACACCGCAGAGGATGTGAGTCGGATCAGAAGAGGTTGTGCTCGTGGGCAAGGGCCAGGCGCAGAGCAAACACATGGCCTTGACGACATAGTAGTTGCTAGGTACTTCGCCGATGGTGGTCCACAGGAATCTAGTAAGAGGCCCAGACAGGTTGGAGATGAGGTTTGCGCAGTTGACGGGGCTGAACCGGCGCGCAGCGACAGCGACAATGGACCAAAAAAGGAGAGGATGTTGTTGGTGATATATGTCCGGAGACTGCTGGGGGTTCAAGAAGGGAAGGAAAGGATGGTAAAAGGCGAAGAATTCGTTGAACAGGTTGGTGACTCCCTCGTCAGTCAACTGGACTCCCTCCAACTCGTGCGAGAAGCGCGGCATGCTATACGAGCCTCCCCTCTTGAGATGCAGCAGCGAGGACACAGCCTCGTCGGAGCCCATCAAGGAAGGGTTTCGCGTATGAGTGTAAGTCGCGGTGCTCGGTGCTATGGGGGAGTTGAGAGTATCGTCGTCCTCCAAGATGTAGCCTTGAGCCTGTGCCCGGGAGATGTTGCGCCGTAGACGGTCGATTTCCTTCTCCATCTCGGCGTGCTTGGATCGCTTCCCTATGCGCTTGAAGTTGGATTCGATCTTGCATTCGAGCTTGAGGCGGTTGCACCGCGAGCAGCTCTGGAACGGATCTTGGACGACATTACACCGCAACTGATGCGCAGCAATTGCATCACGAATTAGCCACCAAACAAACCAATTGCCGAGAAGAGCCTAGCTCCCCCAAGCTACTGATGCATTGAAAGTTGTTGGAAAGGCATGGTGGGGGAAGGTGATAGAGGGGAGATGCCAAGATCGGGGGGGCTGACTCACTTTTTGCTGGCGACACTCGTTGCAGGCCCGCTTGACGCCCGGCTGTCGCTTCTTGTCGTTCTCGCCGTGGTCATGGTGGTCGCCGTGCTCGTCTTCGTTGGCGCTCCCGGGGCTGCTCTCGAGGCCTACCATGCCGCTGCTTCTCTTGCGCTTTGGCATTCCGTTGCCGAGGCGAGAGCTGGCAGGGCTGGTCGGGCTCATCGAGGCGGCCCCACGGCCAATGCCTGGTGAGCCATCCATGCCTATCTGCGTGGCTGGTTGTGAGGTTGTTTCGTCTTGCCTCTCTGCTAGCCAAGAGACGGTCCCTGGCAGCAGGTTTTTGCAGGTGTCGTCAAGGCAATGGAGGGAGGGGCGCGGCTACGGCAGAAAAGCGATGTCAAACTTGGCGGCTTTTGTTAGGTCGTTCGCGCGAGGCTGCAGCGACGGAGCGGCGGCGGTGGCCCGCGGATACAATGGAGGCGATGCGACGGAGCCGTCGGCCAGGACGGACGAGGATGAATGACTGATGCTGAGGCCGAGTGCGGAGGAGAATAGAGGAAGGCCGGCAGAGGATGCGGGAAAGGGCCTGGGATGGTTTTTTTTTTTTTGATGGCGGAGGGAAAAGTCGCAACCGCCTGGCGAAAAGTCGACGGTACCTTGCTGGCGGTTGCTCAGTAAGGCATGGTGGCCTAGTCGCCGGGCTTACAGTAGTCACTGCTTAGCTGCAGTCAGTCAGTCACCGTGGATTTTTCTGCCGTTGCTCGACCCCACCGCTGAGATATTCGCAGCGCGGTAGGTAAGGTAGAGCACAGCGCAGCATTTATCCAGTAGCATTACTTACTCGGTGTGTGTGCCCTGTATTTTGGGTACTGTACTACTTAGCACTGTTATGCACTCAACTGGGCTGTTTGGTTTGTGCCACCCAAAAGACTGCGCAGCGCTGCGCTCCAGCCACTGCTTCGTTGCTTGCTCCTTGCTCTTGTACAACCGCAATGCTCTTGGCTATGCATTCATTGCTGCCGACCGGTGTACCAGCATCAGACGCCTCCGTATGCAAGTATGCAAGTGCTCACAACGTGCCAATCGCCGGCGCCGCTCATCTGCAGGCCGTGTCCAAAGCGACGCAGATATGGATCCCAAGATGTTGCACCAGCCCACAAGGCGCGGAGCACATGGAGAGGAGCGCAGCCACAGCGGGGCCGGTGAGCGCTGGTTGGTCCTTCGTCGCACCTTATGTCACGTGAGGAGGCTGGTTGCGACGCTGGGCCAATCAGCGCTCGATGAAATTATTCAGAAGCGGGGTATCGTCAAATTGTGACTGTGGGGCATCTTGCGCCATTGCGGCGGCTGATTGGCCGGCCGGCGGTGGAGGGTGCGGGCTCATGGCAAGGTGCAGCTGCTAATGCCGCTTTACGGAGGACGACAGCGGAGCTACTGTGTTTGTCTGATTGAACGGAGCATACAAGTACAGTATGATCAGTAAGCCTGTCTGGGAATCAGCACAAGCAAGGTAGGCCTATACACGCATTTTGTAAAAATACCAGATGATACGGGATGCGAGTACATACTAGCAATAGATAAAAAAGTCAGACCAAGCTAGAGCGAGTACCTTAGTAGAGCAAAAACAGAAGACATTCCATGTTATGTACACGGCTGTACGAAGTACTAATAGCTAAAACTGACTGGACTACAACCGAGTAGGTCTAGAGGCTGTTCGTAATATTATGCGCCATGCGAACACGGGACCGGCGACCCTTTCCTTTTTGCCTTTCTACCTTGTTAGTACGAAGTATGTAGGGTACTTGTCTGACTCTGATATTACGGAGTGCTACTCTTTTTTATTCAGAAACGCCCTTCGCCATGTAATTCATCAACACGAAGGATTGCTCCGTCTTTTACCCGCTGTATGGCTGGCAGCTTACCTAAGACGTATGGCCCTCAGTACGTTTGTCGTTCGATGCCATATCATGATATCATGCTAGTCAGTGCCCGCATCCGCCTCGACAACAGCAGTTTCTTCTTCCCCCCCCAGCACGTCTTAAATATTTCATTCCACGTGGAATCGTGCTGCATCTGCCAAAAACGGAGTAGTGCCGGCCAGCTGGAGCCAGCCCCCCCGGGTCTCTACCGCCTCATTCCCATCTTTTCGTAGACAAATCGGAGACGCCTTGTCTCATCAGCCAACGTGGCACGGCCAGGACCCAAAGATTCTTGACACCGCCTCAGACATCCGGTGAATGGTTGAACCGGCGCATCGTATGTGCCTAACGTGAGATTGGCCTTGGATAAGCGTATCGCTTATCGGAAACGTGAGACCCTTTTTCCCACCTGGCGGATCGAGTCCGTCTCGGGCCTCTCTATTGGCGTAACTCTATCGGCATCTCTAGCTCGTCCTGGTTATTCCTTTTGTTCTGGAAGCGTGGGGTCAGGCGGAGAACTTATTCTTTACCAATCTCCCGATCGCTCTTAAATTGGCATCCTTAATTCAACCCATTGGTCCGCCTCTTTGACGCTTCTGTTTCTCGCTGTGCTGACAGGTGTCATTGACGCATGCGTCACTTCGAGTCATCATGAGTGACAGCAGACCAACGCAACAGCCCGTTAAAAGGGTGTTAAAGCCAGTCCCTAATCATGGGACTCGCGTACAGTCTTCTTCAACAAAATCCGAGGTTCAATTCGTGCTTCCCGGCTCGGTGCCGGAGCCTGGTGGGTGCTGCGTTGACTGCGTTCCCTTAAAATAATGCCACTTACACAAATTGCCAGAAATCCTCCGGATAAACACCGCGTCATTGTCACAGCCGTTCTTGGAGCCGGACAAGCTAGACCAATGGAAATAAAATAAGAGCAAGAGCACCAGAATTGGTATCTCGTCTCGGGATTATTGAACAGTTCGGTTCGTGTAGCAGATTTTCGGTCGGGAATACCAACATCTGCGTCAAACTCCGAAAGCAAACCTGACTAATTACCACCGCTGGTCTGTATTCCTTACCTGTCAGACGCTACTCTGCTAGGGGCCTTGAACGCATTTTCGATCACGAAGCCATTACTCAAAAGAGCTCTCCTCCAAAAGTTGGAGAAATGGCAAGGCTCTTGGCCTGTTTGGTGTCACAGGTTGCAATGCCGTCTTTCAGAGCCGGCATTATTAATGTTAGTGTCCCGGAAGTAGGAATTGGATCTGAAATTGACCCCGCACAGACCATGGTAGATCATTAATCTCAAAAATTCCGTTGTTTAAAAGGCACGGATTCATAACTGCTCTGTTCATGCGCGAGTGTATATAGTTGCGATCGAATGCAAAGCAGAAGACGTTATCAATATGGCGCTGCGACAGAAATCCCTATTTCGCTCCCGTTTTGTTTTCCATCATGTCAACAGCTTTGCCATTAAAAGAGGGCCTTCTTTTTCCACTGCCGTGTTTCGCAGCCAACAAAATCAGGCCGCTGCATATAAAGCGTCCTTAGGAGAGACTGAGGGCTTACATGCAGTGCCTTTCATCATCAATGGGAACGACTACTATCCGGAAAGAACTTTTGATGTCGTATCCCCGGTAACAGGCAAAGTGACACACCGATGCGGATCTGCCACTGTTGCAGATGCGACTGCGGCTGTTGATGCGGCGGCCGAGGCCTTTAAGACATGGAGAAGGTCATTACCTTCGGATCGTCGCGACATTTTCCTCAAGGCTGCCGACCTCATCCAACAGAAGGGCGATGAACTGTCTCAGATCATGTCACACGAGACGGGAGCTTCTACGCCATGGGCCCTCTTCAATATCAACACAGCAGCTGATCTGATCAAGGACGTAGCCGGCCGAATCTCCACCATTGAAGGCTCGTTCCCTACGTTGATGGATCCTAACAGCAGTGGCATCGTGCTTCGGGAGCCCTATGGTGTCGTTCTGTCTGTAGCCCCTTGGTATGTTGCCGCCCCTTACTCCAAATTTCTCAACCGCTCCATCTCACAAACCAAACCAGGAATGCCCCTTATATTTTACCCACCCGCTCCATGGCCGGCCCTGTTGCTGCTGGAAACACTGCCATCCTGAAAGCCTCAGAGTTTGCGCCCCAGAGCATGAGGGCTCTCATATCAATCTTTCATGAGGCTGGTCTGCCCAAGGGCGTCATGAACATGATCGCCCACGATCGGGATAGCGCGGAGGAGATCACAGCGGCTTTGATTGCCAACCCCCACGTGAGAAAAGTCAACTTTACAGGTAGCACTAATGTTGGACGAGTTGTCGGAAGACTCGCCGGTGAGAACCTCAAACCAGCAATCCTCGAACTTGGCGGAAAGGCACCGGCCATTGTGTGGGAGGACGCAGACCTGGATATGGCAGCCCAGGATTGCGCAGTAGGAGCCTTCTTTCACGGTGGCCAAACCTGTATGGCTACTGAGAGGATCATCGTCCACAAGAAGGTCAAAAGCCAGTTCCAGGAAAAGTTCAAAGCCGTCGTGAACGGCATGTTCCCGTCTGACGGACCCGCTCCTCTTCTCATCAACGAGACGGCCGTCAAGCGCAACAAGGCTCTCATCGAAAACGCCACCTCGAAAGGCGCGACGGTGATACTTGGGGAGGTTAGTGCCCACGAGTCACAAAAAGCTGCATTACGACCTGTCATAATAGACAAGGTGACGCCCGACATGGATATCTACAAGACGGAGTCCTTTGGCCCAACGGTCTCCCTTTACGAGGTCGAAACGGAAGAGGAAGCCTTGGAGCTTGCAAACGATACCGAATACGGCCTCACGTCTGCCGTCTTCACCGAGGACCTTAGGAGGGGTCTCCGTTTCGCAAGGGGGATTGAGTCCGGGGCGGTTCATATCAATAACATGACCGTCCATGATGAAGCAGTTTTGCCGCATGGAGGAATTAAATCGAGTGGGTTTGGGCGCTTCAACTCATCGGCTGGACTGGATGAGTGGGTGAGAACCAAGACTATCACATTCAAGAACTAAGGTCTTGGGACTTTCTTTCGTTGAGCGGAATGTGCGTGAGGGTGAAACCATAATAGGCGAGTATGCTACTGTAATTTTAGGTGTATTCGAATTAATTGAAAAGACTTTACACTAATACCAGTTTTTTTCCTAAACTATGGCTTCGTAACGTATGTTTCTTCTATCTTTCTAAATCATTCAACACATGTCGTTCATTGGCTGCTGAAATTGCGAGCATTCGCAAGGCATCTAGATATATCTAATACTAAGCTTCAAAAGCTCCAAAGAGAAAAAAAAAAGTTGAATGCTATTTAGATATGGGTGGGTATCAGGCTGCTCCAGCAGCAAAAGGAGAGAATAGGGGACACCAAAGCAGCCATAATAAAAGAAAATCTATCCGTTGTAATCAATCGCACGCCTAAAGAAGCCAATCATACAAAAATAACTCAGGAAATCGCGTGACAAGGTTCAGTTTTACTCTTGTCTTCCTCGTCCACGAGTTGCGACTAATCATCCACCCCAATAGTTTCATGTGCGAAACTGCAAACGTATAATCGAGAATAGCATATTCTGCAAAACGTGAAGAGTCACAGCCACACTCGTAGGCAGCAATTCCGGCCAGACGGCCAGATCTAGCTTGCCCTCCAATCCAACGTCGATGCCGAAGAAAAGGGCAGTCAGCCCTCGGACAACAAGACTAGCCACCAGCTCACATCCCCACGTAACCATGGAAGCATAAAACGTGAGGTTAAAGTCGTATTGAAGCGTCTGATCCTCGGCTTTATCAAAGGCAAAGTATGGATACACGTCCTTGTTTGCGCCAAAGTGAAGCACTAGGATGCTCCCCAGAAAGGTAGCCATGGACGTGTTTTCGGCCAGAAAGCGGATGAAGAGATTTCGAGTTTGCAGCTTCTGATATGTCTCATAGGTCAGCCCACTAAGGCCTAGAATGGTGAGGATTTTGTGGAAGAGCCGGGTCATCATGATGGGCGAGATTATGACCAGTCCCGTAGAGGAGAGAATCTGAAGGATGACGAATTGGGACGGTGAGCGAAGGCGGGCGTACAGAGCTCGGACGTAGGTCTGGTAAGTCAACATAAAATATCTGGTCAAACACGTCAGTGGGCTGCCTCCAATCGAGTTCAGACTACAAGGGGAAAGACAAACAGTTTAAAGACCCAGCTCAAAGGATAGCTCCCTACACGCTCGCCTTCCCTGATACCCAGGACCCAGCCTGTCAGAGCATCCAGTAAGTGTACAGTCACCACCCAGCCGTACACATACACAACAGTCTCGAAGTTGTTGTGCGGCAAAGTCCGGAGATAGATTTCGGCATACGCCTCTCCCAGAACATAAGCCATCAGCCCAATGAAGAGCGCCACGCAGAACCACAGAAACCTCACAAAACTTGCCGGCAGCCATCGCCGCCGCAGCGTCACCCTAGATGTCCCTGAAGGAGGCAAGACTCTCAAAACATCCTGCTCCCAGAGGTCATCAGGGAAATCACGGCGTCGACGTTCTCGGTTGGGAAATGAGTCAGGCTCTCCTGTCCACCATGAAGTTGTGAAGATGCGCTGCGTCTCCGATAAGGAGTGTCGCAGTCCAATGTGGCGTTCATTTGTCATGAGAATAAGAAAAGCGATGGCGACAGGCATGGCCATGACGATGAATGTCCACGATACCCATGCCGTATTGTGCGCGGTGAGAAAGCGAGTAGACGGGATGAAATACACGGGAATGGGTAGAGCAAGAGATAGGATAGCCAATAGAGAGACTGTTACTGGAAATCCAAAGGACCGCGGCCACCTAGCGAGAACTATGTGTTAGTCAAAGTACACAAGTATGACTGGGAACGGCCATCGCTTACCAGTTCAATCTGTAAAGGTTAAAAACTTTGGTGATCCAAATCAGCGCGCTGAGGTTATAGAAGCCATAGTAAACAAAGAGGAAGAACCAAAAGTTGACTTGTACGCGGGCTTCTCCGTGTCCTGGTATCTTGCTATCGAATGTCGCCACGGTTCGTATAAGTCGCAACAGGACGCCGCTCGCGCCGTCGTCGCCGTCGTTCTCGTCCGGGAACGAGTACTGCGGGAAAGGAACTGCACACCATGCAACGGCCTAAGTAACACATGTATCAGCTTCAGTGCAACCGCAAAAGGTGTTCGCTTGCTACACATTGTGCGCCTTCAACATGTCAAGAACAGAACAGGACAGGACAGCAACATACCAGTGCCGCGGGGAGAAAGACTAGCAGTCCATATCGACTCCACCATCTGTCCACCACGCGCTTCACCGCCGACGGCCTTGGATCAACAAAAAGATCGATAAAGTATCTCTGCCACAACCTCTCCCACCTCGATATGCCATCCCGAGCTTCGTCATCTCCGAGACCAGAACCGCCTAGAAGCCCGGCCTCGATTTCGGCCACAATCAGCGCTCCGTACCCAACATGTATGCTGTCACGGCCGTTTTCATAGTGGCTAGACAGCAAGCCTAAGGGACTACTCGGTCGACGTGGTCCGATCCCAGGGCGGGGAGGCACAGCTCGATAGCGACCGAGCAAAGGCGAAGAGTCTGTAGGCCGCACACGCGATTCAGAGCCTTGAGTGAACTGAAAGAAGGTGGGCATGGCTGGGCGACGGGGCAAACACGCAAAATAAACAAGAGAAGAGGTGCGAGGCGAGCGGCGCCGTCTCCTCTCTTCTCTAGCTCACAAGGACAGCTTCTCGACTCGGCCTTGCGATGCGGCACTTGAGAGACAAAAAGGCGATCCGATCGGGATGCGATTTGCTCACATGAGAACAATGGCCAATATGTAGAGATGACCTACATCAGGGTCTCGTGCGCGGAGGGGCATCCCTGCATCTGCATGATGGGGTGACAGTCCGCAGCTTTTGGTTGGATTGCGAAGCTGTCTTTAATCTGCGCATAAATCCCACATGTGCTGGCCCGCAGCACAAAGCACGATCAATAGCATCGGCACTACAGCACGATTTAGTGCTGCTGCTGCTGCTGCTGCTGCTGCTGCTGCTGCACTGCGGGTGGGCGGCAGAATGACGCGGTTGCCGCCGTAGGACCCCTGAAGCCACCTGGAGCCACAAGGCGGTGTGACGGGAATGACATCACTAACAGCGATAGGTAATTTAGTGGACAACAGCTACTAGACCGCTGTTATCAGCTCTCACCTACTAAAGTAGTACTGTTAAAGGCGAAATGGGTGTCCCTTTTTTGTCAGATAGCTTTTTATGGCCGATGGGGCTATGATGTGGCTTTTTATGTGACTAGTGCGAGAGGCACTGGTGATGCCCAGGTACCGAATGAAGTACTTCAAAACTTCCAGAGCGAGAGGCGGGTGTGGACAGTGCCATCACATTATAAGCCTACCAGTACCTAGGCTACGGCCAGCGGCCATACTAACCCTTAGAGCTAGGAGCTGAAATTAACTTTATGACTTAGGTCTGGATATTGCCTTATTGTGTTAAGCACTCTTGTCGGGCGGAATGAGGCGCATGCAGGAGCTGCTACTAAACCCCTTTAAATGAGTCCGCTATTTTTTAAGTGGTGGCTACAAACATACGCCAAGAATAGTTATATGTACTTCATGCCTTTAAGTTATACTAACTTTCCTTAGACCACTCACTATTCCTCAACTCGGGCATGCTCTTTACACTCAAGTCCTTGTACCAGTTATCGGAAGCTGCGGAGCTATGGGCGATTTGGAGAGGGGTATAAACATCAACTCTTGATTCTATTTAAAATGAAGGATGTGAGCGTAGGGAAAATTGAGGAAGAAATGAAAGCTTAAAACAAGGCAGTCATTTTCAATTGATGAATTAAGTGAATGGTCACATCTGCAAAAGGGATCGATATAGCTAGCTTTTGCCAGCATATAATTACGTCTCCAACTAACGACTCCGTCCAGCGGCACCCTTCGAGATCAAAAATCTCCATTAAGACATCATCTCCTATTTCAAGAAATAAGAACCTGTTTTTGGACTGAATTCGTTAGAGGCTCGACTCACTATGGCTCACTTGGTTCGCGATACGACCTTTGGCACGTTAATGCGATGGGTAACCCGAGGCAAAGCTTTCAAATATCCAGAGGATCAAGCAATGTTCAAATGTCCAACTTGTTACAATCCACCGGTCACGCAGTGCGTAGAGGGCGCAGAGGGAGAAGACGCAAGTCGCACGGCAAGCATACCAGAGACTGAGGATTTGCAAAGCCACTCATCAGATGAAAACGATCTTGAAAACCAAGAAATCTCGAGAATTATGTCTCGGCCACAGATGTCGCGAGTCGACACAGTAGCTTCTTTGGCACAGGCATACGCCGATGCGACACGCCAAGAAACGGTGAGGCTGATGGCAACCAAGATTGAACCAAAGGTAACGGAAACCGGCATTACTTTGGTCGACTGGTACAATACCAATGATCAGGAAAACCCACAAAACTGGCCGACATCAAAGAAACTTCGAACTACCATCCAGATCTACGTGTACACACTCTCAGTGTACATTGGATCCGCCATCATAACACCCTCTGCACCGGATATCGAACGGATATTCCATACCCCGCCAGAAGTTACTTCGCTGAGCCTTTCTATGTACGTCCTTGGGTACGGCATCGGCCCTTTACTATTCGCACCTCTGTCCGAGATTCCAGTTATTGGCCGCAATCCACCATATATACTCACATACTTCGTCTTCGTTCTGATCTCTATTGGAACCGCTGTTGTTAATAACTTTCCTGGATTGATCGTCTTGCGTTTCCTGCAGGGATTTTTTGGATCTCCGTGCTTGGCCACTGGCGGAGCATCTCTTGGCGATATCTACAATCTTCTTGAGCTGCCGTATGCACTCACTGGCTGGGCAGCGTTCGCGACCGCTGGACCTGCAATTGGGCCTCTTCTTTCAGGCTTTTCAGTTCCGGCTACAAACTGGCACTGGTCTTTATGGGAGATTGTTTGGCTTAATGCTCCTGTATTCATTTTCATGTTCTTTTTTCTACCCGAAACATCTTCAGCTACCATTCTGCTCCAGCGCGCCAGACGTCTCCGCCGGCTTACCGGGAGGAACGACTTACGATCACAATCGGAAATCGATCAATCTAAACTAACGGTCAATGAAGTTATTTCTCAGAATCTCTGGCGACCTTTCGAGATCAATATCCTCGATCCTTCCGTTCTCTTTACCAGCTTGTATACCGGCCTCATGTATGCTATTTTCTACTCTTTTTTCGAAGTGTTCCCGTTCGTGTACGCCACTGGTCTCCCTGGCCTTGCCTCTCCAACTCATGGCTATGGCATGAACCTGGGCCAGGTCGGTCTTATTTTCCTTTCCATTAGCGTGGGCGTCTCTATATCTATTGCTCTCTATGTTGGGTACCTCAAGCTGGTTTTTGAACCCAGTATTGTGAAGCATGGATTGGGCGAGCCGGAGCGCCGTATTGTTCCTGGTCTCCCCGCCAGTTTCCTGGTTCCCATTGGCTTGTTCATGTTCGGCTGGACGGGAAATTCTAGCCCAGTGATTCCTTGGATCGTTCCCACCATCGGCGTGGGAATTATCCTCGTCGGGATATTCCTCATTTTCCAGGTAATCTTCATCTACATCGCTCTAAGTTATCCCAGCTACAGCGCCAGTTTGTTTGCGGCAAATGACTTTGTTCGGAGCAGTCTAGGATGTGCTGCAATTCATTTTTCGCGGCCTCTGTTTATCAACTTAGGTGTCGGGAAGGGAGTCAGTTTGTTAGCTGGACTGAGTTGCGGGGGCGTGATTGGGATATTCGTGCTATATTTCTATGGAGGGGCTTTGAGACGCAGAAGTCGATTTGCTGCGAAGTAGGTGATGGATTTTCGTGGCAAAGAAGCTGAGATAGCAGCGAATGGCTTGAGCATGGGACAGCGGCTGACTTTTTCGTCCTATTCCTTACATACCATTCGGGGTATATCTTGACACATGCAACATTTCATTTCATTTTACATGTGGGTGTTAACTGCGATTGAGAATCGTTACATGACAAACAGGTTATCAAGTGAAGATAAACATAGTAGGGCAAGCTGTAACGTAAAATATTCCCAACAATGGGACGGAAACAAGCGGAAGGGCATGTTGCACAAGACTGTATATGTGCTAAAATTCGATCTGAAGCCGTGGATATTATAATGCACCCGCATTCATTTGGGTTGGAGGGTGGATATGCAGTTATTTAACGGCCAGAAACGGTTATTGTTACTTTGTCAGAATATAACAGAATATAACAGTACTGGTACCTGGCACCTTCGTGTATAGCCATGGGTCTGTCTAAAATGAGCTCCCCACTATTATCCTTGCTTAACAAAAGTATTTAACAAAAGAGAGACCCATTTCGCCTTTGACAGTAGACGTTAGGCCTATACAGTTAGTTTAAGTAAATCACGATATTCTCAGTTCTTTTTTTTTAATTTCGTCTTGTCTATTATGAAAAGGAGCTCATCCCGAAAGTCGCCCCCTTGTTGCTGTTTACTTCATGAGTATAACCAAACAAGCAATGCAATACGCTGTAAATGTGTCCAAATTTTGCAGGCGCCACGCCAAGTCGCCAAGCTCTCCAAGAAAAAAGTCCCGTCTCACACTTCATATTATACATGTACAAAGAAATCCCAAAAGAAATCCACCCCCTTCGCTCATCTCTGTAAGCCAAGTCCTCTTCAGCTAAGGGAAGAGGTAGTAAGGTATGACTCTAGCTCTAGACTTTCGCAGCTCTCAACGCATCAGCGCCTCTGTACTGAGAGCTTCTTCTCTTGAAATGACTGATCCGTCGTCTACGTCTGAAAAGCCTCCAACTACGTCGTCCGAAAATGCTACCGTCTTTGTCGAGGCCGACTTGCGAGACGGCTCGAGCACATCTCCGTTCCACGGCTTGCATTCTTTGACGTGCTCTCCGCACCTTAGACAAGTCCAGCCCTCGCCTTCTTCCCGGTCTAGGCGTGTCGCAATGCAGACAAAGCAGTAGATGCACCCGCAGGGAATAGCTTCGTATGGATTAGTAACATCAGTCTGCGCCGATCCGATCACACCACTAGATGCTGCTGCTGCCATGATTTCTGATTCTGATGATGCTGCAGCATTCTGATCCTGGTAGCAGATGGCGCAGGTTCTCTCCGGCAAGAAGCCGTACTCGCCGCTTGCAGTATCGCCTCCTTGTTTTGTATTGATAATGTCTTTAGTCTTCCGCCAGGTACGGCTCAGCCATCGCCGCCAACGGTTGATGCCAATCAAAGGCAGTACAAAGAGGAGGAATTCGGTAAAGGCGTGCCAAACCAGTTGTCGGTTGAGATACTCAAAGGAAACTTCGCGGCTGACATGACTTGTGGGGGGCGCAAGCCTCATGCGCAAAACGCGGTCGAGGATCGTGCGATACTGCCCACGTAACAGGAATATTAGAAAGGAGACGCATGCCGCAGTAGAGTGGACCGTTGTCAGCCCAGACGTCAGTCGAGATAGCCTCTGTACTCGAGGGCTAGGATCGCTGTATCCATCGTCCTGGTCTACGAGCCAGTCCTCCCATCTATTCCAAGCATATTTTCCAAAGACTGTTATTACGCCATACAGTGACTTCTGCAGCTTCGTCGGGGGTGCCAACACGGGGCCCCCTTTTCTAGCGTCGGTATATTTGAGGTTCTGTAGCGCCGCTCCATACGTTGCATCATTATCCCAGATGGTGAGCTTGAAAAGGATGGCCCTTAGCGCCAGCATGATCTCGGCAGACCAGTCATCTTTGAGGTGCCCACCGGCATAGTATTTGAGAGCATCGCCGACCTGTCCCTTGAGGAGCTCCAACAGCTCTTCGTCCAAGAGCTCGGCGTCGACTTGTGCGACGCGAAATGCAGGTCGGGTGCTCTCTATTGAAGAGGCCGCATCCCACGCATTTGCAAGGCGGTTGAGCGGATATGGCAGACGCTGCAGCTGGTTGTTCACGCGAGAGGACTCGCGCTGAGCCGCGATTCTAGCCCTTTGTTCGGCTTCCCGGGCCTGTCGTCGAGCAGCGACGCGCTGTTGGGCTTGGAGGAAACTCGAGTCGTTCATGAGGTCGGCATTGAGCTGGGGCTTTGAATTGTCGTTATGTGTCGTTGTGTGTTGTTGCGTGTCAAGGCTGCATCGCGCTGTGACGGCGACTGTTGAGAGGCGTTGAGATCGGATTATGAAAGCTGACGGCTAGATCGAGGTCGCCCTGAGCCGAGGTCTGGCTGGGTGGCTTCGGCTCGTGGATCTGTGATAGGCCGGGCCCACCAGCCGGATCCAGCTGCGGAGCTGTGTTGCTTTTAGGGCAGCATATAGGCCTAGGTCTAGACTACGAAGTACAAGCAAGTTCTTTTCTCATGCTCATGCGTTAGAATTATGGAATATTATATCGTGTTTTGAAGTAGTGTCATATCTACTACCTGCTAACATTGAATGACCGTATTGGTCATGGGGAGCCCTAAGTAATTTAATACCCAAATGCTTGTCATGTGATGTAATCCCTTGATGGTCTCAACGCGAATTAACCAACTCAGCCCACACGTTTCTAAATTAAGACCCCTCCTCGCGGGGTTTTAAGAGAAAATCCTTTGAAAATGGCATCATAGCTTTAATCTTGCAGGTTTGAAACTTTTGGACACACTCTTCAACTCTCTTGACTGCAATTTCCGGCTCATCTCTTCTTAATAAAGGCCATCTTACGGGGCATTTACAGTGCTGACGGAGCATTATTGCCGTCGCCGATAATAGTACTTGTACTCCTGAAGAGCTGTGCTGAGACTAGCAAGCCACAAGGATGCACGAGATCCGTCAGACCAGCTGGCCGGTAAGACCTTTCATGTGCCAGCCAGACACATGGCTGTAGGGGCTCACAGATGACGGCCTGTTCAACATCAAACTCAATAAAGGCAGTGGCTTTACCATGTCTGCGCCTCTCCCAGACAGTTCGCAATCATCAAGCTCGAGCTAAGCTTGCACTTTCACAATTACGCGCAAGATCCTCACAGAGAGCAATAATTTTGTTAAAAAAACGGATCTCTCTACACTTTTTTCACCTTGTCTGAATCGATTCTCTGAATATCGCACATACAGTTGTGAATAGTGCGCGGTTAACTTTACTGTGACTCAATCAGCCATCAGAACAACACCAAGAATCACCTCAAACAGATTCAGTCAGCCGCGTTAGAACTGAGAAACAGCGCATCTATTCAAAAGACAGCGCCGTCTATGGCACTTTCGCTTTAGTCTTATCTCCTATCCACCAGATAAAGCATGAAGTCCACCAGGAATAGCGGCGGTCTCACATATTGCTATTCTGTACTGGGAAGATTCCGGGATCCTTGTTTACTCGGCACTCGGTATTCTACAGTCACCCACGTCTCCGACTCTACATGCCGCTACCAAGAAGCCCAGCATAGGAAAGTCCGCAATCTACCACCTTAAGCTGCCAGTTTCACGAAATTCAAGCAACGAATCGGATCAGCACGCTCTGAGCTCCAAGGGTCGCATTGCATCGCATCGCATCATCTACAGAAGCCCCCCGCTATACGAAGTACCTCTACAGGCGCTCTGCCCACTAAACCAGCGGCTCTCCTCCCCCTCCACACTCCCCCATACCAGCAGATGGCACTAAAGTAGCAGACCCGCATACAATGCAGCCTAGCTTTAAACCGAGCTTCTTTCATCAACACCACAATCCACCGCGATTGCCTCTTGGACCCTGCAAATCCGCCGCATCTGCCTGGCCGCTGCTTGCGCTTGCTGCTCTCTTATTCGCCATCACCAGCTGTATGACTCATTCCTCGTCGCCACATCGCGAACCCGCCAAATCACGTCGATCGAAACATCTTATTCTTATAACAACCGCTGCTGCCTCTTTCGCGCGATTGCGACCCCTGCCTCGTGGTTCACGCCTTGGGGGTTGTCTGGAAGCTCCCTGACAAGATCTTGGATCGTGGCTTTAGCACTCGGCATATTTTTTTTAACGAGATCTCAAGGGACTAAGCGGCAGATTTGATTAGATTCAGCGTCAATCAATACTGCCACCTCTCCGCTTGAATACAAACAAGGCGGAGAGACGCAACAGGCTGCCAGAGTCGTCCACCCGGCTTATTACTATCAGTCATCTCAAAGTCACATATCTAGCTGACTATCCTTCGCACAATTTCAGATATCTCCTAAAGCATAGAAAAATGCCACCGCGCCGGCGCGAAATCCCCGCCGAGGGCTCATGGCGCCTCGTCGACGGCGATAATGATAGTTTCGACACAAGCATCATTGATACTATGCTCGGCGACGATTTCAGCCCTCCGTCAAGCGCTATGCCATCTTCCGGATTCCCAACTCAGCAATCCTTTTCGCAAAGTCAGAACAACATGAGCTTCGGGTCTCAAGACAGCATCCGCGATTTTGCCAATTTCCAAGACGACGAACAGGTCATCCTGCGCCAGCCTTTCCGACCAACCCTTCCTTCGAGCGCCGCCACATCTATGCAGCGTACTTCATATCCGCGACCCGAGCTGCAGCTCCGGATGCCTCTCGTTGAAGCGAACAATCTAGTCGCGAGTGAAGCCTCGCGGACCGCCAAGGCTGATGATAATAGTGAGGAGGGTAGCGTATGGTCATCTGACGAGCACGGTGCGCCGGAAGGCCATGAGAACTGGCGCGAGGACGAGGAGAGAGAATATGCTAAGCTTTTGAAAGAGCAAAATGAGTCTTCACTCAATTGGCACTACGCTAGGTCAAGCTCATCATCAACCTCAAGCTTCCCCCGGCAACTACTACAGGTCTTTTTCCTCCTCTGTCGCTATACCGCGATACCTGTCGCAATTGTCCTCGCAGCATACCTCTTTCATGCGAATGGCATCTCCTTGGAGGTCGCTCGCGATAAGATCCAATCCTTTTCTTTCGATTCTCTGCATGAGATTCCTAGTGTTTCCAATTTACAATTTGGATTTTTCGATACCGAGAAATCTCGCCGCTCTGCTTCTTCTTTCATCGACTTCACCAACCTCATGGAAGCTCAGTCTGGATTTGAGAGCGTGCTGAGCAAGAGCGCTTATGGCCTCTCCATGCCCCTCGAATTAAAGCGATCAGAGATGGCTACCCGAAGTTTAAGATCTCTTCTTAAAGAGAACGAAATCGCGGCCAGGGAAGATTTCATTATGGAGCTCAACGCGTACATTGAAAAGGTCGGCAAAGCAGGCGGAGATCTGCAGACATTTTATATCCATATTGGATCAACGGTTGACTCTGTCATTAACATCAACCGCTGGACCCTACGCCATATCAACTCTCTATCTATGGAACCAGAGGCACCCTCGCTACATCCTATTGTAGCCTGGGTCGTCCGGCCACTGAGTCTATTCCGACCATCAGAACAAGCTGGAAACGATCGGGCCTTGTTGGATAAATACTCTGAACATATCACTCTTGTTCAAGATCGATTAGATAAGCTTGTTGATGAAGGGAAGGCTCTCTCATTGCTGCTGTATCAAGGCCAGACTCACCTGGGCGCAATCAATGAACAGGCTCAACGTCTCTCTAGCGCCGAGAAAGTTAAGCCTGACTCATTACTCTCAAGTATCTGGGCTTATATCGGGAGCCTAATGGAAGAGGAGCGCAATTTTGATGAGCAAATTGCTCTGCTAAAGGAGGTTGACGTGCAATACGCGAACACAATATCTCACCTCTTCTCCCTGATTGAGGAGCTTAAGGATATTCAATCCTATCTAGGAGACTTACTCAAACACAATAATGAACCTTCTGTGGTTTGGGGAGAAGAATCGGGGGCTCATGCTCAAACCACGCTGAGTGAGCAGTATAACATTATTAAAAATGCCCTGGAAAAGCTTGAGCAAGCTAGAAAGAGAGCCGCTGAGGGCGAAGCAGAGGACGAGACAAACAGCGAAACAGAGACTGAGACGAGAGGCGAGAACCTCTAATACCAGAACTTAAGATGTGAAATGAACCAGAAGGGAGTCTTTCCTAAGTTTATCATGACATAAAAAGAGCCATAAAGAAAGCTATGTTTTTTGTTTTTCTGTTTTTCTTTATTATTTTGTTGGAGCTATTTTATTCATCTCGCATTAGTACTTCGCAGCGTTTCTGCAAGTATAGCTTCTTGGGCGGTTTTGTTTAGCGTCACTTCAGAGCTGCGAGATGTCGGGATTTTTTTCATTTCATTTTTTTTTTTTTTTGTATACTATGGGACAACTGGGTATAGACATCTATTGTGGAGCGGATTAAATCAAATCAATAGCGAATTCAAGAATTAACCAGCGGTTGCCTGATCTCTTAATAGTGAGATTCGTATTTCTAACATGTGTCTTCATATTTGTCATTTGAAATGCCACATCTGCCTTTCCCTCGGGAAAGAGTTGTGACTATGACCTCCCGTTGTAATCATCTTCATCTTCGTCATCCTCCCCCATTCTCCTCTCCCGCCCCCTTTTCCTAATCACCAGCGAACTCGCCCCCACGCTCTCCTTCCATCCCCGAGCAGCCAAGATCGGCTTCAGGAACCCGTCCACATGCACCGCCCCAAGCACCTCATCCTCGCTATCCCATTCCTCTTCCTCATCCCCTCGCCCGGGGTGCACAAGTTGCATATGCCGCCGGAGATTCTGTCGTCGCGAGAAGCCCGTCGCCGAACGCTCACATGTGGGGACTGGGCAGAGGTGAAAGCCAGCCGAAGAGCGCGACCGAGAGCGTGATTTGGACTGTGAGCGGTTTCGTGGGGTCCCGAAGGCGGAGGATGCTGAGTGAGGCGAGGAGCGTCCGCGGAAGGGAGAGGAGCTGAGGCCGCGGTTTGAGGCGTGGCCTTGTGATGGCTGACGAGAGAGCGTGTTGCGAGATGATAGAGCAGTAGCGGCATCCCTTCCGCTATCAGAGTCGGAATCGTCATCATGGCCGCTGAGGGTAATCTTCTCGGGGCGATAATCCATGGTGTGAAAGGCCGGTCCTCTCGAAGCAGGAACCTCATCTAAGCGCCGCACAACCATCCCCTCGCCGAATAGGTTCGCGCATCGCTTGGCCGTCCTAGCAATAACTTCATGCGAAAAGCCCGCCAGCGCGGCCGCACCAACAACATCGCTCCAGTCGCGGAGGCCGAGTCTGCGAAGCCGCCTCTCCTGGGCACTAGCCTGCGGGTCGATTCCTAGTTCTTCCTCCTCTCTAAGGAGGGCCTCTTCACGCTCCAGTCTCTCGTCACCCTGGCGGAGCCATTCTTCGAATGCTGCGTCTCTATCTTGCGCGGTGTTGGGAAGTCTTCTATGAGACTCGCGCGCGATGCGAATAAGCATGTCCTCATGAGTCTCGCCTTCGTGAGGGACGTGGACTTTTCGTGGACGACCTCGTCTGCTAGCATTAGGTGTAACGGCTCCGTCTGTATGTGGAGAGCTTGCTATTCCCGTGTGCTTCGCGCTGCGAGGACGGCCACGATTACGCTTGGGGCCAGAACGGGTATCGGATTCTGAATCGGATGTTGCAGAAGAATCGGATGCGTAATTTGTGGTGGCGGCGCGGGCATTGTGAAGGACATGTAGGGTCGTATCTAGCTGTGAGAGAATATGTCGAACAGATGGTCTAATGAGTTCGTAGGATAAATCGTCATTGGGAGACATTACGGGATCGTATGTTTCTGGAGCCTTCCTCTTCCTCCCCTTTGGTTGTGTTGACCGGCGCTCATCTCCATTTTCATCATCAAGTATCATCTTCTCATCCTCATGGCCAGATGGAGACGATGGAGATGATGGGGCCTGTATACCTAACGCTTTTTCATCTTCCCTCCCAGATTCTGCCAGATCCAAAGAGGTCGCATCTCCTTCAATAGACGCAAGTACGGTTTTTCTCTTGCTTTTGTGAAAACGTTCTCCAGCCAATCTCAGCATCGTCGCTCCAAGCTCTTCATGCAATTCAGAGCTGGGCATATGCTTCTCCGCCTTGCGGAATGTAAATCTGTCATATCCATCATCCTCTCTCTGAATGAGCCTCGGCCGCGGCACCCGTCTTTCATTTAGCGGCCATGCTGTCCAGACTCTAGGCGGCGCCCATATGCCTTGTTGCCCGTTTTCCTATCACCAGATGTCAGCCAGCGCTCTCGCCTATACTCATAAATCAAGAGCCTGATGCCACAAATAAACAGGAGAAATCAATATAGGTCAGGCATACCAAGGCAACCGTTACATCCTGCGCCGTCTCAGAATCTTTCCCGCGCTTCTTCAGTGCAAATGCATTGTACAAGTGAACCGCCAAATCTTGATCTTCTACAGCCTCCATCGATTGCCAGAGCTGCCGCTCCTCCGCTGTCATACGCTTCCATGTCCTCTGTTTTCCCGACCAGCGGTTTGGTCGGTGGTCATGCAGGTCTTGGGAAGTCACAGATGCGATGTCGTCGCTATCGAGATCCCATTCTGGAGAGCTTCGATCCATGGCTAGCGATCACCGCATCACTATCGATAGGTAGCTCCTTCGTATAGCTATAAATTCTAGAATATTTTTCAGGAAGAAAAAACTGGTAAGAGGCTTCTGATCAATGTTCTCATGAATGAAATATATTTTTGACGCTAATATGGATGAAAATTGAGGTTGAAGTGCTATGGTGGAAAGTATAAGTTCACGTGCTAAGAAAAGAAATTTCGAGTATTGATAGTCCCTCTTACCAAAGCGACCTCGTCCAACTTTTTGTTAGCTAACATGTGGTTCTGAACCTCATCACCTCACTATATGGCACTCTTCATCTCAAAATTATTTCTATTACAAGATAAAAAATCATTTTATTTTCATCGCATATACGCCATTGAATCCCATTTACTACTAGTATATTAAACAGTACGTCCCGAAACTATGCCTTGCCGTTAGCCTTTTCCTTTTCCATCTTTCTCCTCTTTGAACGCAGCTTAGCATCCTCTGCACTCTTCTTGTTGTTCGTGTACTGCATCTGCTCAAACAGCTTTCTCTTCTTCTTGCTCAGCATTCCCTTGGCTCGTTCCAAGTCCTCAGCCTCTTCGCGTGCCTTCTTTGCCAGAGCCTTTCGTGCATCCTCCTTGGCCTTGGTCTTGGGGTTGGCAGTCTTTGAGTCGACGGTCTTGCCGGACATTTCAGCTTCAAGCTCGATCTGGCGCTGCAAGGCCCCGTCTTGGTCTTCGTCATCATCTTCCTCTTCTTGGTTCTCCTCATCCTTCTCATCTTCATCCTCTTCGTCCTCGTCCTCATCTTCATCTTGTGAGTCTGCGATATCCATGCCTTCTACAGTCTCATCCGCACCAGCCTCTTCATCATCACCAGCCTCAAGGGCTTCATGTTCCGTCTCCTGATCCTCAAGAGGCATCGTCGGGTCGTAGGCTCCTTGCACCTTTCGGACAAAGGGACTCAGATGAGGGGGCAGCGATGCACCGGGTGCATACACATGAGGCTCCTTCAACTCACAATCATTGACGGAATCCCAAACCCATTGAGGCTGAACGTATACCCGTCCAGGCACACGTCGGTTGGCTGCCAGCTTTTGTGCTGTCTGGTTATCCTCGCCATCGCCATCCTCATCCATTGAAGCTTGTATAGGGGGTCGGTCGACAATCTGATGTGTGATTGCTGGGTCTAGCTCATCTGTTGTGAAAGCGCCACCGCCAAGCACGGCATCCCAGCCAACACGCTTGCAGCCAAATGACTTGAGGATGAACTCGAGTGGTTGACGGGGAGTCTCACGGGATAGGTAGATTGTGAAGTTTGAGAAGAGAGAGTTGGGGTTGGTGCCACTGTAGGATGGCTGGAGCAAGATATCGCCTCCGGGAGCAGCTGGCTCGAATTTGTCAATAGCACCAGCTGCATCTCGGTCAGCCTCCTCACTGTCTTCAATCTGGCTTTCTTCGGCGGCAGCGCCATTTGTTTCGCCATTTGCCATGCTCTTCAAAACCTTGTTGACGGCAGCTTGGATCTTGGGGTCCGGCTTGTGAGTAACTTCCTCCAACTTCTTCTGCTCTTCGCCACCAATTAGAGTCTTGCCTTCCAGCGTAAAGGCACCCAACTCAGCAGCATTCTCATCCTTGACAGAATCGAACTTGGGTGGGTACTTGAGGCCAACTGAGGTGTAAAGTCTAAAGTTGACGAAGCCGAGAAGTGTCATGTAGAACTCGATGAAGGTTCCCATAATACGGAAATCGACATCACCAACAATTCGCTGGTTGAACTTGTAAGGAACCAACCACAGAACCTCTTCGCCCTGGATGTTTGCCTGGTAATAGATACCCTTGATAGACAAAAAAGATTTTGTGAGGCTCTTTGAGACAATGAGATAGTGCTGGAACTCGAGGCACAATCGCTCGCAGCGGGCAATCATCTTGGCGGGCACCATGGAGGTCGAAGGCAGGTTCGCGAAGAGGAAAAGCATAGAGAGACAGTCATCCAGATCTCTCAATGCGTCAACAAATGTCGGATAGCGCTCGCGGACTACATGATCCAAAGTGTAGCTCGGCTTTCCGGTCTTCTCTGGGCGGCTGGCATTGTTCTCTAGTCTAGCAGCATCGCTGACATCTCCTCGACCCAATGCTTTTGAAATCTTCTTCTCCAAGACCTTGTGGTCGCGGAACTTTTGCACCAGCGGCTCATGGAGAAGATACTGAATGTCTTTGGTGTAGTAAAAGGTTGTCGAGGCGGTAGAGGACTTGGAAACCTTCTTTTTGCTGCGAGGCTCTCGAGGGTAGATTCCTTTCCAAATGCAAAGCTTGCGGAAATCGGGGAGACTAAGTTGCAGTTTTCGGATTGCCTGATTTCGCGTCACGAAATTCTTGGCCGCACCGGTCTGTCCCTTCTTCTTTATCCGTGCCATTGTGTTGATTGTTGGCGATTTGGTATAAGCAGGCTTTTGATGCTCTGTGAAAAAAGGACCGCGGGGCAGTAAAATCGCCAATTATCTGAACTTTTTTTCTTCCTACCAAGCTGGAAATTTTAATGCCATGCGCCACCGCCCAAGCCGCTGCCTGTAACAGGACTAGCCCACAAATCCGCTCTCACCGCCCAACCCACCTGAGCCACTCACAAGCCACTTCTCAAGACCACCTGTTGCAGCCTGTAGAGGGACGCTAAACATGCCAGAGGGACGCTGGCAGCTGCGAAGAGCATCGCTACTATTATTGGCCAGCAAGGCTGAACTGCGGCCAAGTGGCCTCCATACCTGGTCAGCCCTCCCAAACCTACCCCGTACGGAGCTTCAATAATAGTATCCATCCATACCAAAATACCCTCCTCGCGCAATATGGCCTAGGAGATGCCATGTCGACCACCACCATGACTTTGCAGAGCAAGGTCGGCGTCTTCGCTGGCGCTGCCTTGCTGAGGTTCATCCTGTTTACCGCATTCCCCAGCCTGCCAGATCTGTTGACCGGCCGCGTCGAGATCTCAACGCCCGTGACGAGCTTCAAACGATGTAAGGCGCATCGCAAACCCCAACGCGGAGACATGGCATTGAGTCCGATGCGCTGACTACTTTTGGCTTCTCGCTGTTGGCGACTTAGTGCAAGAGGGATTGTTCTTATATAACCATAATGTCTGGCCCTACGACGGAGGTGTCTTCCACCAGGCGCCGTTACTCCTCCCGCTATTCTCGCTGCTTCCAGACGTCAAGGCATGGCCCATCTTTACATCTACACTATATGTCCTCGTGGACCTTCTCAGCGCATATGCGCTCCTCATAATAGCCGATTCGGGCGAGGCCGGCCAGTCGAAACACTTCACATCTCCTCGGCGAGCGAAGAGATCTTCGGGGCTTCTAGTAGCTGCAGCGTATGATAAACCCAGCTATCAAGCGAAACTTGGCGAAGATAAAACCAGTGCTAACCTAAGCCGTGTAGCTTCTTATTCAATCCTTATACCATAGCGGCCTGCATGGGTCGGTCAACCAGCGCATTCACAAACTGCGCAATTCTCTTCGCCATCGCAAAGGCCCTGTCTGGCTCTCCCTTCAATGCTATGGTCGCCATCTCGTTCGCCTCCTATCTCTCCATGTATCCGCTTCTCCTACTCCCACCTCTTGTTCTCCTCGCCTATGACCGCCAATCCGAAAAGCGACGCATCGGTTCCGTCGTCCAATTCTCGATAAGAGCTGTTCTGATCGCCGCTACCTGTATCTCTCTACTATTGGCCATGTCCTTTGCACTCACGGGCAACTCGTGGGACTTTTTAGCTCGAACATATGGCATTCAGCTCACTTTGTCCGACCTAACTCCCAACGTGGGGCTATGGTGGTACTTTTTCATCGAGATATTCGACTCGTTCCGGGCCTTCTTCCTCGCTGTCTTCTGGCTACACCTCGTGATATATGTGGGCGGCCTCTCTATCCGACTACGTACCCAACCTCTGGCCGTCTTGACGATCCTCCTGGGCATCTTTTCCGTCTTCAAACCCTACCCATCCATCTCAGACACAAGTCTGTTCCTCGCCATGTTGGCGTTATTCCGGCACTTATACCCCATTATGCGATACACATACGTTGCTTCTGCCACTATGCTCTACGCGACCTTTCTCGGCCCTGCATTTTACCATTTATGGATATACGCCGGCAGCGGCAATGCCAACTTCTTTTACGCCATTACGCTGGTGTGGAGTTTAGGTCAGAGTTTGTTTGTATCTGACTTGACTTTTGCTGTGTTGAGAGATGAGTGGGAATTAGAGAGACCAGACATGGTGGGCAAGGAGATTCGACAAATATAGAGCGAATGCGCTTCCCGCAGGAACGAAATACTAATGGATTTAAAGTGACTGGGATATCATTTCGTGGATTAGACATATAAATACGATAGCGATGAGAATAGCTCATAGGGAGCATAGCATTTATCATGGCGTAAGAAGATCATCAAATATAATGATATTGTCAATGTGTTGAGTTTCTTTTTTTCTCTTTTTTTAATCTACTTCGGAATCCACTTCCACCAGCATTCCGCTAGGCCCTTCAAGACCCCTTGGCACTGACTGAAAGGGGCCCATGGCACTACTTAGCATAGATCCAAGCTGTCCAAACTCGCTCAGCTTTGTCTGCGTCCGCCTAGGTTGCCATGATTGGGTTGCTGCTCCGAACGGCTGCATCGCTCTATAGGTTTGAAATCCATAGCCCGTCGCCAGGCCGGTAAGTACTGCCCCTATGATCACCACCAGGGCTCTCTGGTCTAAGCCTTTCTTCTGCTGCTCGGCCCTGTAGCGCATTTCCGCCGCGTACTGCTCGCCTAGGTTGGGAAGATGGCGCAACACGGAATCGAGAATGCGGCTGCTAAAGCTAAGGGCAGAGGTTGGGTTGGGGGCTACCCAGGGAAGGTCGCCCCGTTCGGTGATGCAGCTAACAAGCATAGAGTCGACGAATTTGTGTAATCTGGGAGTTTTCGATTCTAACCAGTCTTTGAGGAATGCTCGTGGCACAGATGGCTTCTGCATGAGAGCCAGGTATCCGAATGCCAAACAATCTAGCGGGGTAACTGTGACGTCTGCAAAGAATCGAGGATGGTTTTCATCCTTTCCTTGCATTAAATCAGCCAGCACTGTAAGGCAGTCCTCAGTCAGGCCAAACAACCTAATTGCTGTAGCTTGCTCCGGTGTCATCTCGTCATGGACCGTCTTCTTTGTCATCAAAGGGATGTGCCGCCGAAACGTCTCAGGCAATGCATCCCTCCCGGCAGTCAGATGAAGGCCGCTGTTGGGATCAAAATCGGTATCCAGCTCAGCCAGGCCAAGATGCTCCGCACGCTTGATTGCTTCTGATCTGATCAAAGTCGGAACCGTCCATGTCAGGGGAAATGACAACAATGAGCTATACGCTGGTCTGGTAGTTGTGGCCCAATTGGCCGCGGAGACATAGAGAGACAGATCAACAAGAGGGCCCGCGTGAGCTCGTAAGAAGGCACTGTAGGCGACGCTGTCTGCCCGCTGGATGGGGCTGAGCTTCCGGTCCAGGCCATCGCAGAGAGCTGCTGATGTCAGGTATTGGACGATGGGCTGGAAGCCGCTTGTCCAGTTATCGTCATGCCTTAATGCTGGTAGGAGATCTGTAATTGGATATCAGCATCCGCATTAGATATCGCTTCCGATACCGAGCACACTGCGGCGATATAGGGCAATGAGAGACAGAATTGATAGCTTACTCGATGGGCTGACGGAGGGGTCATTACTGGGTATGAGGCGCCATGATGAGGCGGGCAGTGCGTTGTGTAGGTAGGTTATGATGGCTAGACACTCTGCATCAATGGATGGTAGGCCAAATGCCGAACCCCAGACATGAAGATCCAGCATGGTTGAGTTGTAGTATTTGCCACGCTGATGGTGTCTGCACAAAGTAGAAAGCTATCGCATCAGCCTGCGGAGCTGTGATGCCTTGATAAATTGAAGGTCAAATTGCCTTTGAATTGGTGATGAACAGGTGAATAATTGCTTGTGACAAGATGATGAAGATTGTCGATATCAAGTGGTGCTTGCGTTTATGTTGAGAATAGTCAGGACTAAAACAGAGGCATCAATCAATTCCCAAGTCAGGTTTGGTCACTGACCCACTATTTTGATGGGCTCCACCAATGTTACTGGTGTGTGTATTTCAAGATGCGCCACCAGGAACAACTTCGCTGGTAGTAGAAATAATTTCATTGAACGTTTTGTAAAGACTTTGCGGGAGGAATTTACGTGTCAGCCATCTATCTAGGATGTAGTAAATAGAAGGTAGATAGCCGGCATCCCAAGTCCAATGTTGGCTATCACGTAGCACTTTAACAATAGGTGCCCTACCTGTGTTGTAACGATGCAAAGAAAAAACGAAGTACCTTTAATTTGTCTACCAATTACCACGAGTTCGTGTATATTTCAACGAAAAGTGAACTTAATAGTAAAAGGTTTGATTCTCAGTATCTCGCTATGTCTTTTGTATGATTGTTTCGAGAATTTTTAACCTGCAGAAGTTACCAAATAATAGCCAAAGTATTTTCTAGCTAGACAACCAACCAGCACCACATGCTCCAACCTTTTCAGACAGTATGTATGGCTTGACGCGGTCTCCGATATAAATTTCCACCTATACGGCCTCAGGGCTCTCAAAATGCTGCTCTTTTGATACGCAATCGGTGCACCGAGGCCGTGCCGGAGACGATCCTGTCTTTGTTGGTTTGTATATCGGACGACAATGGCTGACAGCAAAAATGAGTTTATCATATATCTCTTGTTTTTTTTTTGTTTTTTTATCAGTTCTGTATTAATACTTTTACTGCTACATTGAAGACTACTAAGTAGTGTTACACATGAAATTTTTCCTTTGCTAAATCGCCATCTTTATGCCAACTCGAAGCTGATTGCATCTTTTTTTTATCACCATAGGTCACACTTTACGTTCATTCAGTAGGCATTTAAATAATTATACGAATCATTTATTATCAGGTTTCATAACATAGTTGTAGACAGCTTACCAAAAAAGCAGCTAGATAGTACATTCTTAAGACATTCACTGACGCAGTGTCTAAGAGCCGGCTCTCTCTTATACACTTTCGCTGTTTCATATAAGACGAGATTATGACATGTGAAATGCAACTACAATCTCTATGTTTCTCACGGCAAATCATTCGCTTGAGAACAACCACGGTCCAATAAGATTAGAGCCTAGCGAACAAGACCTCAGACCATGTGTTACCACTGGAGTCAAGACTATCAGGCCATTAGTATGGTCCTATCGTCAGTGCGACCGTATACTTCACCAATAGAGGGCTAGTCACAATAAGCCACCCATGCCTCAACCAATAATAGGGCCGTGATAAAGAGAGAGTCACTACCCTCAGAAGAGATAAATTAAGAAACTTGACCAAGTATACATTTACTCCCTATCACAACAGGAGGATTCCAGAAGTCACAAACACTTGACTAGATGTATCATGAAGTCTGGGCCTCAATATTCGCCGACTCGGCGCATTTCTTTCGATAAGGTCGCAAAATGTCACCATTTTGGCATATATCTAACCTCATAGGATGACAAGGGCCTCGGCTACCTAACCGTAGCTAGAATACAAACGGGTAGCCGTAGCTATTGAAGGCCTGCTCTCTCATTTCGCATGTGAAATGGCTCGATAGGGTGGAAAGGAAATCCGGGGGACCCTTGGCATGATAGAAATCGTAACGACGTTAAAGTATATTACGTATCACAAAAACATCATGCCAAGACATCTTAATCTTAAAGTACTTGGCAAACAAGTACACTATGCAAAGTATACGAGCGATAGTCTAGAGTAATAGTGCGTACGTGCTCCCTGCCAATATAGAAACAAATTCAAGCCATTGTGTTAAGACAAGTAAGGTAGGTGGTAAGTAGTACGAGTAGTGGTTACATGTCTTCATAGAGCTGAGAGGGGGGTGGCTTTCGAACCTCGTCGGACACACATGCTCGTATAGAGATACTGCATGACGAGTTCTCGAAGCAATCCATTATTAGCGATGGTGCACACACAATCCGTCGTAAAGGACAGGTAACACAGCTGCAGTTCTACTCTACAGGCCAAACACAAGGGTCATGTGGCACCGCATGTGGTACGAGCCGATCACCACGCCTCTTTGATGCCACCCTTGCGAGCTGAAACGCAAGGGAACGTGTCAATCATTCGTTCATCGTTGACTCACCCATTTGCACGTATCAAAGCGTCTTCTTGAGCTGGTAGGTATTAGGCCTAGAGTAATTGGCATTCAGTAGCCAACGAATACACCGTATTGGCATACTCCCCTCCCCCTGCCCCCCCTGATCATCGAAAACAATGACAGCGAAAAAGATCCTATCCAAGGATTCGCGATATTAAGGCCAGGGATACGTGGCAAGCAACTGTCCAGCCGCAGACCGACCACCAACAGGCCCCTTCAGCCTGGCGACCGCACGTGACGTCTCCTGCGTCTCGATCATCTAAAAAAAGGGACCTGTCGTCGTCGCACACAGCGATAGTTCTCTGAGACATGGGTGAATCAGCCCCCAAAAGAAAGGCCAGCGGGGATCGCCGTCTCGAAAAATAAAGGCTGGGGGCCATCTAGCACCTGGGATTGGCTGGCATCGCATCGCATCGCAATCTTAAACCACCTCAGCCCAGAAGCTGCGCGCCTCGCCCAAAGCAGGTCTAGAGGTGGCGAAACTGTTTCAGAAGCCGGAGCTGCAGAAAAACGGAACGGGTTCCTGCTGTAGTTGGACGGTGTCGCCAGAAATGGGTGATCCATGGCCCCCCATGTTGAGTTGCGCTCTAGACTAGGCCTTATCGCCACTGCAGAGTCGCAATGCCACCAGGCACAGACGGGTATAGGTCCAGGTACAGGTACAGGCATTGTGAGGCGGTTTTAGTGGCGCGCCGTAATACTCCCACTGCCAATAGCGTACTCGTACATAACACATTACAGGCGTATTACATCAGGACTTTTGTTGTCCATCCATTCTTTTCTGCTCAAAGGACCCCTGAAGATCAGGCCCTGAAACTCTGATACGTAATTGCTGTTTGTTTACACGTACCTATGATGCACTGGCCATGGTCTCTTTGCCCTTTTTGATTTGTCGTTTCAGTTGTATTGCATCGAAGAAACAACAACACCAGGGTGCAATTGGTTCGTCCGTCACCGCAAAACCCCCCCTTTAGCCGTGCATATTTTAATCTTACATGCTTCCATTTGTGTTCTTTTTTCTCGCCACAGATGCAGTGTTCAGGTTGTAATTAATTTTATGGAGCGACTATTCCTTTTTCGATACCTAGATAATTATCGAAAAAATGGAAATATTAATATGCCAATACTACTACCTACTACTAATAGGTAGTAGTGCAGTAGTATATGTTTTGATACTGGAAGTAGATAGCGAGCACTCCATAGAAGGCCCCAGAAGAGAAACACAGCCGCAACCATGGCCTGAATCCTACGAACCATCTCCGAGTCATGAAAACACCAAACTAAATACGAAAAAGAAGAAGAAGAAGAAGAAAACGGCACGTTTTCATTTCATCTCGTCTTGGTAGCTTCGTCTTCGGAATGGATAACACTCCCCGAATTAGGACCAAAGGGGGCCACAGTCTATTAGCACCGCCACCTCGGCAGAGCGGGAAAAGCTATTAGCGGGTAGTCTAGAGCCTCTTAGACAAGAAAAAAAAAATCATGACAATATAGACTATTTCTCCCACTAGAAGGCCGAAAGGAAGGAAAGAGAAAAAAAATTCTCCTTTTAAAAAGGAATGGCTTCAATTTTAAAATAAAAGGCTCTGCTAGTTTCTCCACGTCCCCCATCGTTCACCGCATCGTATTAATCTTGTTTATTCTTGTCGCCAAAGACATGGGTATCCTGACAATGTTCAGCCCGAATGGAGTTCATCTAACATCTAACAAGCCGAACTCCAGAAAACAGCAGTTCATCGGATCAATGCAACGCACATCTCTGTTCTCGCAGTTGTATTGGGTAGTTCGAGAGAGAGGAGCGCCACGGCGGCCTCCCCGTGATAGCCTCGGCCGAAAGAAAAACAATCGGTTCATAACCAGTCCCTTTTTTTTCTCGTCCCTCCCCCACATACCTAGGTAGACCCTTCCAGCCACCCCCGGCCCCTCGGAAAAGAATCGAATCGAGGAATAATTCAAGTTTGTAACATCCAAGTTAGGTACGGAGTTGCGGAAGCGCTCGGTTCTCCGTAACAGGTGTACATACTACGAGTACTTCGTACATACCTGCCCGTTTTCTTATCTTAGGGGGCCCTGGTTTATGTATGTACCCACGTGTAGACACATACGAGTACGGAGTGCGGCAGCAATGGGTAAAACAATGTCTTGGCATGATCGGGGTGATTTACTCCGTACATAAAGAAAAATAAAATAAAATAAAATAAAAATGGTTCATGTGTCTAGGGTTGTGTGTCCGGAGATAGGGCCCTTCGTCGTTTTGCTAGCCTTGTCGCAGGTGGTATTCCGGAGGCGCAGCGGGCACGAGATTGAATGCGGAACGTAGCACTGGCTCTTTGGGTAATAAAACACTTGCCCCATACTTGTCTCAAATTACAGGCGACCAGTCACTTTTGCGCATCGGACGATCACCCAACAAAGATCATAGCACCAAAACATCCGAGAGCGGAAAGGAACGAGCGGAGCGGAACGAATTTTGAGTTATGTAGTAGCAGAAGTGCTCAAGGTTTTCATTGCAGTCTTGTCTATAATCGCCAGACGGGGCAAAATAAAAAATAACTAATCAGGTGGTTTCAATCCCGCATTTCAATCATTAACCTCTGCCCATCGTATCCTAAGCCCAATAGTAAACAGGTCGTCAACATCCCAGGGTATTCCGCGACGCACCCACGAATGCTCCTTAGTAGTAATAGTACAAGTGTGTTTGTTTCCCTCCCAATTCCCAGTCGCCAGTTGATTCCCCCTCCCTCCGCCTTTCATAGACGTCAAATAGGTATGCATAACTCCAAAGTGAAAAAGAAAAAAAAAAGAAATCGAAAGAAGAAGAAAAGTATCCGGAAGTATTACATAGTATTAAGAAAAGAGAGCGTGTATGAGATTGCGTCACAACACAGCGCAAGCGAAGTCGAAGATCAAAAAGAAAGATGCGCAAGTACCCGCTCGAGCCAGCGAGGACGGTGTGGAGAGAGATAAACGCAGCCTGTCATGTGGCCAGGCGTTGAGGGAATGGTGGGTCCTCTTGTTGCGAATACTGGCGGCTATGACGGTTGTGTTGTCTTGAGAAGATGTTGTTCTTTGATTAAGGCCGATGAGAACAGGGTTGGTGATTCGATGTCGACACGCCATAAGGCCCAGCTCGGTGGGGGTGTGTAAGTGTTACTGCATCTCTGCCGTAGCAGCGAAGCAGACGACCCCAAGGATGCATGTCCAGTTCGGGAGAACAGGTCGCATATAGATTGTGTGATGTTGCAGCCCCGCAGCGGTAGAGAGGCATTTGTATTACGGAGTAGTAATAGAGTGGTGACGTGCATCACAGATCCGCTTCGCATAGCAGATTGCTCGCGATTTTCCCTTTGCCGACTGGTACCCTGCGTCTCGTCCCCACGAAAAGGGGAGTGAGAGGCTTTGGGGGGTTCCGTGCCGTCGACTCTCGTGGCTCAAAGTAGAAAAAAAGATTGAAAAACCTTGTATGTGTTTTGTGTGTGTGGGTGTGTGTTTGTAGTTCCGGATAACCATGACGAAGAAAGCTTAGCCAAGGAAATGTGTAGCCATTGTTGTTCTGAAGTCGAGTGATGTTCCTCAGAGCAGCGCCACTCATTTAGGCAGAGGAGGAAGAGGTCGGCTGGGTGGGGGACCCGGGCAGGGAGGAAGGTGAGAAGGTCGCTGGGCAGGCATTGTGAGGATATAAAAAGCTGTGAAGCTTAAGAGTCTTGGTGTTGTGGTGGACGGCGGAAGAGGCGGCGTCCCGTGTAAGTGGTTGTGGGTGATCGAGAAGATAGGCTTGAAGCGAGGTATGCAGAAGTGCAATAGCAAGTTCAAGATTGGAAAGCTTTGGATAAGAGGAGTTGGAGTTTGCTCTTTGGTGTTTGTTCTGTTTGATGCTGGTGATCTGGAGAGTAGACAGTTTTCGTGGAGAGAAGCGAGGGCAAGATGTCCTTATGTATTTCAGAAGGCAAAGGCAAATCTGACGAGAGAGCGTGCAAGTGCAGCGCCAAGGGGGGTCTCTGGGTTAGTGCTGGGCGTGCTGGGCGTGCGAGCGGCAGCGGGCGTGCGCGCATCAGGTACACACAAACATGACGGGCATTGCACTGGCATGGTTCGGAGTACATACGTCAGCCCAGTCTCGGCGCGAGTACCAGCGGGGCTTGTACCCTCTGGCAGCGCAGAAAAGAAGAAAAAAACCCAGACCGCAAGATGGATGGCAGCCCCCACAGGCCTTCCCGTGTGCCCGTGCTCGATACGGATCAACTCATGGCTGGGCGCTTCTCACAGCTGATGGGCAATCCTTGGCCGTGACGCAGCAGCAAGCCTAGCGGGGCCAGGTAGGAAATTGAAACAGGCACAAGGGGGGGAGGACACTTTTTGAGTCGAGCCCTGATCCCTGTCGCCTCTGAGCCCGGGGCCCCTGTCGAGAACGAGAGTATCGCAATGCAAGGAGGGCGGTGGGCGTTTTGATGAGAGAGACAGGAAACGGTGAGGTGGCCTTGATTTGTTTTTGGTGGCCTCGTTCCATCGCTGAGCTGGCCTTGTGAAATTGCGCCTGCGCAGCCCTCCCTTGCATCTGAGTCCTACTCCTAGCACCACCTACCTTACCTACCTTAGTGGTACTTGGCTCGTACGAGAGCATACCGGCCGGGACTCACGGTGCTAGCGGTGTTTGTCATTGCTTGCAGGTACCGCTGCGGTCAATACTGTACTGTACTGTACAGGCTGCCGTCGCCCTATTGCTGCCGCCTACTGCTACAATACTGCTAATGTACTGCTACGAGGCCAGACTACTCTCAGCCCCTTTCCGTTTCCAGCCACTCACCAGTGTAAGACCTGTCAACTCCATGCACCAGTAGCGCCGTACTCGTACAAATATTACGAAGTATCCAAGTATAGTGGTAGCAGCTTAAATCCCAAAATACCGTATTTGCATACCCTCTTCGTATGGATCGCGTTTGCCTCAGACAAGTCTCGACTCTCCCAAGCGCCCTCTTTCGGGCGTGCGAACCCATTGGGAAACGGGGACAGGCCAGGCCAGCTCGCACTTCTCCGTACTCCAGCAGGCTATCAATCAATCAATCAAACACGCCGGCCCACATCTCCCTCCGTTTTTCCCCTTAACGGAGCGCCCAGCACTTCGGCTCCACCGTATGGAAGGTTTCTGGAAGCTGACCCTTTCTAGCGCCGAAATTTGCCATTCCTTCTGTACGCTGTGGAGAAAAGGGCTAGCACGTTTCAGCATTTTGCCTTCATTTTCATTTGAGCAGCACTCGTTCGTTCCATCTCACCCTCGTTTTCAGCCTGAGCTGTGACCACCGCCGGCGCAGGATACGGAACGAGGGCTGCGCACCAAGAATCGTGGGGCACCAGGGCCACTTCTGAAATTGGATGCTGTCGCTAGTCTTTGCCCCCCCGGACGGAGCTATGCAGAGCTGAGGCTACGAAAATGAAATAAAGAGATACACACAAAAAAAAAGGATACTAAGACAGGGGGGGTTACCTTTTCTGTCACAAACAATCCAATTTTGCCCGCTTGGCGGCTGTTTTTCTGTCATAATTCTGCAAAATGTGCGCGCATGCGTGCGTGTGTGGTTTGGCAGTAGCTACATATCGCGAATCACACTCACGACGTGCAGCAGAGGAAAAAAAAGTGATCAGGTGCCTCTCCAAGGGACAATTGCCCCCCCAGTCTAGGCGCCTTGGCGGCCTGTTGACCCCTGCTCTCTTGTTGGAGCCTCTTGCACGACCGACCCCGTCCGGTATTCCGATGGATCTCTGTAGTGAAAGGCTTCTTGTTGACCGCCAAAATCGCATTCCAGGCGGTAAACAGTAGATAGCAGCTGTTTTGCATGAAAGCCGGTGGGTAATATGGAGCAGCGCTACGAAGCAATGGAAGGAAAAAATATTCTAGCGTCCTTGATACCCGACTATGGGCCTCTTTCGGTCAGTCTTGTTCTTTTTTTCTCACAGGCGGTCACTCAATGCGGCGATACGGTGTAGATGCGCATCGTGCGAGTACGACGTCAGAGGGTCAGAATGATGATCAGAATGCTTGCTTCTCCTTCTGGGTGATCTGCAGGGCTGCCACAGAAGCAGATCTCGCGATTTTTTTGCGGGGCTCGGAATTTGGACGTCGTCTCTTGTCAGCTGCCCGCCCTCTTGATGCCTGGACGTTTTTTTTTACCCTGGCCAGCCATCCATCGACCAGAGTGAAACGGTATTGTCTGGAGTATTAGTGTTCATGGGTTGTCTCTGCCTTTTTTGTTTGACTGAACTGAGCTTCTCCGACGTAGTATCGAGGCCTAGCGGGCGCTTAGATGCATGGACTCCTCTTTTGCCCATCGTGTTGTTGATAATTATCGCCGAGGCTGATGTAACCCGATCAAGAGAGCTACCCAAGCTAGAGGCTAACGACAGTGCTTATTCGTTTTTCTCTTGTCTCTTCTCCATCCAGAACCGGACATACTTGTAGCGCACACGGATTTCAAATACAGCAAGAGGATCTTTCATGCCATCCGGCAAGAGACCGAAAACCCTACCCGTACGAAGTACTACTACCGGCATCACGACTCAAGCACCCTCCGTGCACCTAGCTCGTTACTCACCGCATTGCGGGACGGTGCAGAGCCGAGGCCTCGGTCAGCATGGAAACTGACGTGAACATCGGCAATCGGCTCTCTCTTGTGGGAATATAACGAAGAAAAAAAATATTCATAGAGCCGCCCGAGGCTTTGGTAACGACAAAAGCCAGTAAGATGGACCCTCCCCCCACGGTACCCGTTTGGTGCTCGTGACCGCTACCGCGGACCCAAAAATAAGCTAAACGACAAGCCGCCGGGTGAAAAGTCGATGATGACATGGACTTTTTTGGCATTGTGTGCGTGTGCTTGCTTTGTTGGCCGTGTTAGCGTGTCAATGCAGTGATTAAAAGTGTCGCCCGTTGCTATATCAAGCCGTGCTTGGGGCGAGATGCCCCGTCAAAAGGTACATTTCACGATGCTCGACTGACCAGTAGAAATTCCGTCCCGCCCACCCATCCTGCAGCCTTGCGTTACTTGTGCTACTACGTTCTTGACATAATACCCACGAGCCTGGAATAGACGGTTGAGTCGTCAACCCAGCGGCTCGCCGTCAGCAATGACTTGTGTGTGTGGCGCGTGTAAGAGCGAATGGACTAACACCGCTATCCCTGCACGGTCAAGGGCTTCTATCGTCGGGCTTCAACATGCGGTTGGGCATGACTCACATGGCAGCTTCGACATGCGAGTCGATGCGGCGAGCTGTCAGTCAATGCCCGATTTAGCCAATTTCAATACCAAACATGGGGTACGCTCATCAAAATCCAGAACCCACCTCTCTCAAAAAAAAAATGCCACCCTAATATTGGAAACTGTGGGGATGTCTTGGTGTTGAGAGGTAAGGATCTCTTTTTTTTTTTTTTTTTTTTTTTAGGAGAA